>JAODUI010000030.1:6568048-6583074 GCA_027563995.1 Papilio gigon | reverse complement strand
AATTGAAGCGCCAATAGCCTAATGGTCTAGCGGTCGTGGGTTCGAATCCCACCATTCGACTATTATCGTGAACCATATTCTAACACGAGCTTTTTCAAGCTTACCAGGAATGCTTACAAGAAATGTTAGTAAATTAGCAAAAAAAATCTACTAATGTTTTCTTTTAAAAAAAAAGTTTTATAAAACTTTCAATGTAAACATTAATTGTATCAGTCAAATAATAATTTCTGTTTAAATTTTAACGTATATACCAATTTATTAAATCTCAATTGAATCTCTCAAAACACATTAACACTTTGAATATTGCCGCTGGGTATAAATCGTCAATGAAACACAAGACGCTAATCACTCTACTGGCGTCAGATTGATTGATACACGCTCCTTTTCATTGCTTATTAATATAAGCTAACAATAATCAAATCTCCGAAGGTGAGATATGAAACTGCTTAGATCTGCAAAACAAATAAATTACTTATTACTGCAGAACTGCAAAAGTAGAGGTGGACCGAAGAAGGGATGGTTGGATTGTGTGAATGGGGATATACGTAAGGATGTGAGTTCAGATATAACAGCTGACAGAGATGTATGGAAGAGTAGTACGTGCTGTAGCCTTCGTAGGAAAAGGTCAGGTAGATGATAATGGTGATTACCTACGGTTAAGATATCTCATGTTCAGTTGGACGATCTAATCAAGTTCAATTATATTTTTTTCATTGTTAACTAATAATTAGATGAAATAGGTACATAGGTACCTAAATGGCGATAATAGAAAGAGGTAGGCCCAGGAGATGGTTGGATGGTGACCTCACACGAATGGAACAACGACTGGAAAATGATATTTTAAGGGTGATAGAGCAGCAGAGGTAAACGGCGGAAAATGAGGGTTTTTTTTTGTGTCCCAAAGATTGATTAATATTTTTTATAAATGAAATTTAGACATTTTAATTTAAAATATAACGTATATTTCTTATTATATTTGGGGAAGAGTCATCAGGCGCGATCGGTCGATTAAACATCGGGATTAGCATCGGGGACCCACATCTGCGGCCTCGTATTTCAATACAAACAAAGGGTGGAGGACCAAACTTCCACAGACTGTTTGGTCCTATAAATGTAATAACTGGTATTATATCTTCTATCAATAATTTTCAAGAAAAAAATGAATAAACTCAAATAAAAAATGACGCATTTTAATTTAACAATTATTTTACTACTCACAATGTAACTACATAGTGCTATTTTTTTCTACCATAAAATAATAAAAACGAAATGGTAGCGGAAATTAAAAAAAAAATCCTAACAAAGAGCTGACTTCCGGCGAAGTTACAAACCAGGATTGATAGTACGGGTAGTTTTATATTTTGACACAGCGCCTCGAAACCGTCGAGAGTTCTGATTAAAAATCTTACTGCATGCCAATGTCTCGCAGCTGGACAGCATCCAAAGTCTACTGATTAAAAACCGAGCAGTCGAATGAAAAAAACTTTTTATAACAACTTTGAACAAATTCACTTCCTGATTTCGCGTTACACGGAGGAGGGTAGTAAAAAATTGCAGACATCTCTCAATGTATGCTTAAAATTAACGGTAGACTTCCACTGCTGAAAAACTTTCAAATAAAAACAAATTGATCTGAAATACGCTGCCCTGTTATAAAATAGAGTTATATAAATTGATTAATTGAATCGACAGAAACTTTACATTTACAAAATTCTATAAAGCTTGTAGGGCCAGCTAAGCCTTCATGTTTAAAATAGTCTGGACTGGAGGCTAATAAGTCTTGTATTAGTATAAATATGGATTTTATCATCAACGGGAACTAAAGATATGTGAATTAAACTAAAAACGTTACGTCAGTGAAATTCTACGTTAATAAAAGATTTGCTGCATACAACACATTCGTTGAATGAACCTCAATAATCCTTGTGTACTAGATACTTTAAAATAGACACATACAAAGTTCATTCATTTGTTTGATAGCGATGTGTGAGTGTTTTATTGCATATGTGTGTATGATTAAATAAAAGCTGACGTGTCATTGGCAGTAACACAAAAGTTTTGACGCCCATTGAATTATTAGAACATCAGCTTATTATAGTAGAGAGAATTAACAATGCTATTATGATAGCATTCTGAATATTAAACGTGAGTAGGCATATTTGATTAGGTTAAATTAGGTCATACCAAAAATCCCAATCTATTCACTTTTAAAGTTAGTTAACTTTAAACATCGATTGTAACTTTTGCATAAAAATATGTTGGGAGATTTTTGTTAGTTTACTAATATTTCTAGTAACCTGTTAAGCTTGAAAGGCTTGATAGCATATGGTTCACGGCAATAGTTAAATGACGGGAGTCGAAGCCACGACCGCTAAACGGTAGTCCGTAACCTTCACCATTAGGCTATTGGCGCTTAAAGTTAAATGTAACAAATACAAATGTATATAAAACATATACGTTAAGTATACTCTGACTTTCTTCTATTATAGGTGACAATAAAAAAGGACTTGGTAGCACAAAAAGTTTAAGTTAGTGTACTTGAGGTAGTAACTTAGCTTAACGACACGCTGAAAGCGTGAAGCGCGACAAATTCTCACGACTCCAACTTAGAAGTAAAGAGCAACAAAATAAAAACATTATTATTAGAAGCCTTTTGTTAATTTATCCTTATTGACCGCTATTCAACGAGAAAGGTCTTGTCTAGTCAAGAGTAATGAACGCAATGTTTGACCTAGTCTTTACAAGAGTTATAAATACTCTTGTTTGCCTACGTCCTTTTAATAGGTAACAATGAGCGTCTTAGCAAGATGAAGTCAATTAAATGATTGATACCTTTTTAAGTAAATGTATCTGGGCTATAAAGTTTCTCTTGACATATTTAGATTTTTTACTAGTAAATAAATCAGTCAGACAGGGCGATGCAGCGTAGGAACGCGTTCTTCAAGATGTGTGCCGTGGCGATCTTTAGGGTAGGCTCAGTAGGCGACATGTAGCTGATATGATGATGATGATAAAATAAGTATTAGATATAAAGTAAAGTAATGTTGCAAAACTTGGATTAGTTAAATGATCTAGAGCGCTTCGGTAAAAATCTGTATTATATAATTATTTAAGTAAGCTGTGAGTGTATTAGTTAAACCTTCTTTAGTAGATGCAAATAAAATTCACCAACAAAGTAATATAAAAATGGCTTGTTAATAAATGATAACAAAACATTAATCAACACGAGATAGGAAACTCGGTTACTAATCCTGCCGGGCGGCCAATGTTAATTAAACAAATTAGTTGGGAGTTCGGTGTAAAAGCTCGCGACAAATTCCAAGTTTTAAGAGAACGGGCGGCGCGTACGTGAGTAATCTACTAATGCACCGTCCTCGCTCGCCGGCCGCGGCGCTGGCATCGCGCTGCTAAATGAAACCCGGAAAGCGGCTACAGAACCAAGCGCGGAGCGGAAACGGTAAAAAAACCTTCAAGTAAATCAATTTACTCGATGAGAGCGTTTTTTAAACATTTACATTGTCGCCTTAAATATTAACCACATAAGCAACTTGCCTCGGTTCGAATGTGTAGCCATTTTTAACATTGATTAAAGCCTAATAACTAATCGATAATTAAAATTGTAAATCTAATTTCGACTATTCACTACCTCGATATAATTTTTAGAAGTATTGTCTATGTAAAGAGCTATTTGTAATTTTAAACAAGAAGTGTTTTTGAGAACAAATAAAAAAATCACGACAGACAAATCTCAGTGTCATATAAATTGTAATACGTGTGTTCTATGATTTTAATGGAAATCCACACATCCCGTACAACGTGTTGCCAACACTGTGTCCCCATGCGAATACGTTGGCACCCGCTCAGTGCAAGCAAAGTCTCGCATCATATTTGCAGCTTTCATTACAGATATTAAAAAGCCATTGCGCAGATAACTCGCAATGCATAAGGACAGAGCACCAAAGAATAGCACAGTTTACAAATACACATCAACTGATAACTGAATATTATAACGATAAAATATCGACATTAATTCCACTGGCGACTTCTTTAATCTACAAATCAAAAAACACGTGAAAGTGAGAACTTAAATGGTAAATGCGGGTTGAGGGGTTTAGTTTAATAAAATAGGTTGATTCAAGAAGCGAGCTTCTTTCTCAAATCCCGGCAACGCATCTGTAATTTCTCTGATATTGAGATGGTCATGGTTATCAATAATCACCTTAGAGAACCCGCAGCTTTCGACATATCCGGTTCTTCTTGAGTATTCATTCTTTTATAATTTGCCATATTTTGTCGATTTTGTAAACTTACTAAAGCATTAATGCATGTTATAAAATGTCAGTACGAATTATAAATTTGATTCAATTCTGAAAATTGAAACTCATATTATATCTCGTTCTATGTCCAATCACTTTCAAGCGATAAAAGCGCTCCGACGTTTTACGATTGCTTCGATCAGATGGATTGAAGTCCAACATCTAAATAAAATTAAAAGTTGATTGGTCGACGGTAGAGATAGTTTTGTGAATAACAGCCGAACCCAATAACCAATCTCGAACTGTATTTGCTTATCCGAGATAGTATTATCAATTTACAAAGAAACTAACATTTATAGGGAGCTATGCTATACTTTTGTATACCTTCCGTTACAACGTAAATAAAATATCAAGATTTGAATATCCGATTAAAGATTGATTTTCGGGGTCGTTAGAAAATCGATAATAACGTATTGCCTTTGCTTGTAACTGGTAAAGGCAGTACTTTAACAGCTGACGTAATTGAAAACTGAGCCGCGCCGTGAACCCGCTGGGTTACTGGATTTAATAATAGATAAGAGACAGTAGCTTGTTGGACGCAAAATGTTGAGGTTAGATTAGTGATAGGATAGGCCGTTCTTTTGTTCTTCCGCTTTAAAGGTCGTGTGGAGATTAGGTTTCTCCTATGTTCAAATAAATAAAACATTACAAACAAAATAAATATATAAAAGTGAAAGCTATGCCAATGATATAATATAGCAATAATCAAAAAATAATCTGTACGATGTTTTGATGATGTAATTATGCAGACCATTTCATTTGCATCTGGATTCTTGTCTTGCATTCTTTTATAGTTGCAAAAAAAAACTGAAGTTTAGTTACAGCTACCTTAGTTGCAGAGAATCTGTATTGCAGGCCTATTTTTATGATGCGGCAAAGTCCGTAGGTGACTTTTTGACAAGTATTTGAAATTAAAAAGTTTTTTTTTTACATGTATATGTATGCAACTATAATAGAATTATACAATCTGGAAAGTAGTTCGAAATATAATATACTCCAAGAGAATTTTCCCCTCATGATTTTCCAAGGGCTCAGCCGCCCAGACCAGTCGACAAGTTCTCTCATAAATAAAGTTGTCGAGTGCCCTCGTCTATACTCAGATACAAGACGCCCGTTTCTTCCTACCATGAGAACGGGTAATAAATTCGAAAATTCGATCTCGTATTGTATCACGTTGTACATTGCGTGTTCTTCTTTGTGTATCTTTAACAGACCTTGATGTTATTACGCAATGTATTGAGCATATTAGTGAACTTTTATAAGTGAAGTAATGGCATATTTACAAATAGTAGCAACTTTGACAAGTACAGTGTACAAACGAGACATTCACTAGCGATTTATTTTAGGATGCTTTGTCACAAACTTATGCGCGTAAAATTATACAGGTCCAATTCCTTATATTAAACCAAGTTCTCAAGAAGAAGACTTATGGTATTCATATGCTAAAAATATCGTTTCATACTTCGTGGTTTTGCGCTAAGCTTACTTGGGATCATCATCAGCCCTTATCTGTTCACTGATGGACATAAGCCTATCCCAATACCTACCACAGCATGCGGTCCTCCGTCTTCCGCATCCAACGACTTCCTGCCGTCCGCACCAAGTCGTCGGCCCTGCAGGGCCCCACACTCCTGGTCCCAACTTTGAATTAAAGATAAATAAGTAAACTAAATTACACGATTTATAGCAAATAACTATGTAATATTTTGGAGTTATAAATTACTATCCGAGACGATTCTAAAATCGTCAAGTTTCGATCTTCGAAGCCAAGTCTATAATTCTTACTAATTATAATATAAAAGTAATTCACTTCATTTAATTTCTAACGACTTTTACAAGATGGATAAGGTAAACGGTATCAAAATTTTATGGATATTGAAAAATGTTAAGGGAAGACGGAACATTTTATTGGCCTCCGCAGTCAGGCTAGACGTGGACTAATCAGAACCCAAGGTAATACCGGTAGCCTGGCGGTCGCTGATTGCTTATCGATCCCCGGAGACTGCCGCGGTAATGATACTTTTGATATTGATGGCCGGCTTGAGAGCGCCGTCAACCAGTTTATTAACGCCTCGAGACAAACATGAGCGCTTGCAGCACTCTGTTCTAAAGAGACTAATCTCTCCTTTTCAAGACTAGAATGATACTAATTTTATCAGTTGACATTGGTCAAGGTCGTCGACTTTTAACGAATGTGTTACCGTAGAAATATGTACATAATTAGTTTTAATAAAAAAAACAAGCTGACCTGTCTAAATTCGTACCGTCTAATGCTCTTTCCTTTATTCTTTTTACTATTTAAACTTTATGCTATGGTATTAAAGTCCAAATTGACTTTTAAACATTATTACGAATATTGTGTGGGAGTAAAGAAAAGTGTTGTTTTCAGACTGTTTCTGGCAATTTTTTTTTTAATTTTACATTCCGTAAGAACTGTCTTTCTACTTCAAGGAATATTTAAAAAAAAAAGAATCAGCGGATTCATTTCAGCTGCTCTTTTTTATAATATCGATGTACCTCTATTTAGAGACATGTATGGCAGACAATATATGACAGCATATATTACACTAGGCTATATATAGGAGCTTCTACTTAAGAAGCTCGGTAAACGATCGAGTAGTTAGCCGATAATAGAGCAAAAGCTTGTACACGTGGAGCGGAGCACTTAGCTTTCATTATTTGCATAAGCTACGTTTAACGTTGTTTGTCGTGAGACATTGTTATCCAATTACTGTGCCGTGATTTTACCGACTAGAGTGGTTTTAAGTACAAACAATTATTAAGTTAAAAAGCTATATATACAAAGATTTATACTCTACATTACAATCATTACATGTTCCGAATAAACAGTTGAAATTAAAGTCGCTACCAACACATAAAGAAATATAATAATCATCATCATTAACAACCCTTGTCTGCCCACTGTTGGATATAGGCCTTTCCCAATGCCTTCCACAATATGCGGTCCTCCGCCTTCCGCAAAAGAGATGTACAAGAAATTAAATGCATAACAAAATATGACAGTAAACGTAGTAAATAAATAGTATTTCTCAGAGTCGACAACGAATCTGTGATTCTTCCAGTATCATATGCCCGATAGGAAACGAATTTCCCATTCCTTAAAAACAACTGCGCATCAATTTTTCAAAAAAATAAACACATACTTATTTCTTAAAAGAAGGAGGCAAAACAGTTGCGAATCATTTATTCTTAAATGATCCGACCCACACAGACATACGTAACACCAGAGGAATCGAAAATAATTTCATCATCATCATCATTAGACTTTGTCTGCCCACATAGACATAGGCCTTTGCCATTTCAGTCCTCAGACTTACGGACAATCGTACAGACTATGTAAGTTTTGAACTGAATATGTGCGTGAAATTTATCTTCAGACTGTTGTCAAAGTAATGTTGAGAACTAATATTTATCTTAACGATGCAAACGTACAGATGTTTGAAAAGAAAATGTTTATCTGGATTAAAAGATATAAAACAAAACGATCGTCTTGTGAACAATATGCAAGCAATGACATCAAGTCGTGATGCTTTAGTTCAGAAACAAAGTACTGGTCTTGTTTACAATAGAAATAGAAACTATTTCAAACGAGCAACTATTGTGATAAGCTTCGTTTACACTGGCAGATATGAAATATGACTTCTTAACATTATAAATGCGAAAGTTTATAGGGATGTTAATTCGCAAGTAAATCTGAAACAACCAGATAAAAGACTACTTACAAACTGTTTTATTTCTGCGCAGACGGAGCCGCGGGCAAATGCTAGTATATTATTTAACATTTGTACACATTATGACCTTTGAAATAAATAAATAAAAAACATCTATTGAAATTGGGTTTCTTGTTTTATTTACAATTAAACTTGTCAAAGATTTAATTAATTTAAAATTTTCCAACGGTCCAATAATTGACATAATTATTTCTAGTCTAGTTATAATTTAACGAAGATCAAAACAGGTAGGTAACATACATTAGTTAATTAATGTGTTAATCCCTATACGAGAATAGCTGACACTGTGCTATATAGGTCTGTATAGGGCACCGGTGGGGCGTGAAGTGCCGTCCGCCTCAGCGCCTGATTAGCGTTGACCGCGCGTGAAGACGCGCTTGAGAGACGAGGGGTCGCACCTACCTGATTGATTACACGATTCAAAGACCCCCTGACCTGACCCCCTTCTATCTTAACGCATTCGATACAAATTGTACTATTTATTCACTAGCCTAGATTATGTCTCCATTGTTTTCATTTATTACAGTAAAGCGTTGCTTCTATACACCTGAAACAAATTAAGAGGTAACAGATGCGTTGCCATTAATGGACACAGCTTTAGAAAGATACTGTTTCCCTTACTACACGTCCCCTTCCCATCATTCACAACATTCATAAGTAAATAATGAGAACTCTGAAATTTCCTGCTTAAAACCTTATCTAAAAATTATTTTTTTCATTATTATAGTTGTATACTCATTTTTTTCTTATTTAAATAAATGTTAATTTATAAAACATTTTTACAAGATATTACAAACATTGTTCACTTAGATAGACGTAAAGCATGTTGTATAAACAAAGCGAAGCGAAGCGTTTGCTATTTACATAAGCTGAGCGCTCCGCGATATTTGCAGCAAAACCTTGTTTTACATTTACTCTTATTTGGTTTGAACTAAGACTGTCTTTAATTAACGACGAATTGTCACGATTTTAAGCACTAGGAAATGGCATATTTAATGTTCATTATACAAATGAATGAATTCTTTTATATATGGAAAGTATTGTAAAATTTGTACAAAAATAATAAAACTTAACATCTACAGTCTCATTAAAACGTAATAAATTTATAAGCGTCATAGAACAATAAATGCCGACTTAGTGCGGACGGCAGGAAGTCGTTGGATGCGGAAGGCAGAGGACCGCATACTGTGGAAGGCATCGGGAAAGGCCTATCTCCAACAGTGGGCAGACAAAGGCTGTTGATGATGATGATAGAACAATGGACTTGTATATAAAGTGTTTATATGTTGGGTTATACTCGTGAAATAATAACATAACAGGAGACAACACATTTCATTGGATATATCAAAAATATGTGACAGAAATATTTTCAAATAATAAAATGTATAACGGCGCGAGATCAATATAGGATCAAACACATGCTCCTCGCAGACACTGCAGTACATAATACATTTGTTACTTTCTCAAATCATATTTCCGACAATATCATTTCGTGAGTCGACGTACCATGAAATACGTCTTGAGTGACTCGGCACAAGATGCCGCTACTAAAAACGTCAGGTATGTTACACACTGATAGATATAATATAATCTAATTGTTGCTTAATAAAACTATCAAATGATGGTGTTTAAATGGAATAACTAAAAGAAATTAAATAAAGTAAAGAGAACAATTTTATATTAACTTCAAAATCGCGAGTTCTGTAAGTTTAGTAAAGGAAAAAAGGCTTAACAATGGTCATCACTAATTATTTCTGTCTAAGATATGTACGTTACTTATATTTCTACGATGATTTTCCAGTCATCATCATAAGCCTTTGTTTGTTTACTACTGTGTATAAACTTTCTCAATTGGCTACACCAGTATGCAGTCCTCATTCCGCATCCAACGACTTCCCTCCGTCCGTACCAAGTCGCATTCCAAAGTCATCACCATCATCAGCGTTCGTTTGCTCACTACTGGATATAAGCTTCCTTAATGCCTTCTACATGCGATCCTTCTTTAGCGTGGAACGAGCCGTCCTAGCGTATTAGCAAGTAAAAGTATATCATTTCGTAGCTGACTACCCTAACAGTATTCGCCCTTTGCAAAGCGTAGTTCCCGTTGTAATATTTCACCCCCTTTCCCTCAGCTCGAATCATGGAACTTCTTTTACAGTGATTTGATGATATTGCACTTTGACGAACAGACGAATTTGGGATGAGCACGGAAGCGAAAAAAAAGAAAAACAAGATGGATGACGTCGGTCGCAAGAATAGAACCTACTCGAAGTTAAGAGGGACCCTACCGAAAACGATATCAAAAGAATAACATTATATATCAAGTAATCCTGTCAACTTAAGCGCTTTGTTATGACATGAAAAACAAAAAAAAACGTGAGATGCAAATTGATGAGATCTTTTATTTATAAAAACATTAAAAGAATTTTTTTATTAACATTTCTTTTGCTACTCCAACTAACCTCTAAACTTGTTCTAGGATATGGTTCACGACAATAGTCGAAGGGAATTCGAACTCTCGATCACGTGATCGGAAATCTGTACCCTCAACCAATTGGCACTTTTCTATATTTTATGGTTACCTTAGATTTTTTTTCTCATCTGCAATAGTTACATTGGATATACCGCTTACCTGTCAGTAACTCCAGTTAAATTCTTGTAATCTTGCACGTCCATGTCTCCCATGTACTGCGTAAAATCTGCAAACAAAAACACGATTTATTTTATAATACTTGTCGATATTCTAAAAGTATTTCTTGTGCGTGAAGTGTTTACGTTACTTACAACGAAAATTCAAGCTTTATTGAAATTCGACTGCATCTTAGTATGTTGGTCTGCGTCAAACCCGTGATGAAGTCGCGAGCAACAGTTAGTGTGTGAGGTCAAAATATTTTGATATCATATTTATGTATCTTAGTAACATAATAAATATGAAGGTTAGAAATTTTGGATATTGAATATTTATTATAAGGTGTCGTCATAACTATTTCTTAGATCTGGAGGTAATTGAAATGCAGTACATAGCTTATATGCGTAGGAAGTGTGTGAGTTCAGATAGAACTGCCGACAGAGATGTATGGAAGAGTGGAACATACTGTGCCGACCCTCTATAGGAAAAGAGAAGGATGATGACGTAATAAACAGCTTGAAATAATACATAAGGTACTAATTAAAGGCATTTTTGGCACCGACAGTCGAGGGCGATAGCTAATGTTTTTTTGTACTATGTATAAAAGATAAACATATTGCGTCGAAACGACGTCGCGCCGCGCCCACTTCTATCCCGCATTAACTCTAGGCGTATATATTTTGAGATGTTTTTTAAACAGAATACAAAAATAGAGCTGTCAAAATATAAATAGTTTCACTCTGTCACTGTCTTGCGTAGAACAAATCGGTCCATTTAGTAAAAACATCTAAAAGATTCGTTAAAAGTATCGAGGGAAAAATTGACTTACATTTTACGATACAAAAAAAATATATAAGAAACACAACAATGATTAATAAAATTTTATTATTTGTTACTTAATGCTTTCACATTAGTAATAATATTTCAATTGTTTTTTTTTAATAAAAGTCGTGACTGTGTACCATTTTTCTAAGAGGAAATTGTAATTTGAACAATGGTAAGATATTATATTAAAAATAAAACGTGCAAAACCGCGACCACTCAGTTATTAATATGAAAACGATTGGGAATCGATGCATACGGCAGCAGCGGCGCGGCTCCGCGGCGAGCCGGGTGCCGATTTGCGATTCGCATCACGCCGCCTCCCTTCGGTGACGGGGCGAGCGACAAATCACGCTTGCCGCTGCCGTGCCGCCGTGGCCGCGCTCTAAATGAATATTGACATCCAACTAGCGGTGAACGGGTTGAATTGATAATCGACTCGTCGCAGTCATGGGGTTAAAATTGACTAGACAATTTCCTCCAATAGTTTTTTTTCAGCTTTTTCTATTCGACGGAATAATGTTAGTATCTTTAATAAATTACCGGTTCGAATTTCAATTTGTTTGAGCGCTGTGAAATTTTGACGTGATCCTCGATTGACCTAAATTTTATGTAACGGAGCACTCGAGAATATTGATATCTGTTCGATGTTACAGAATTATTTCAAAATGTTCTTACAAATTATTTTACAAATTTGTAATAAATACATACAAAAAAATCCCACCCACTTATCCATACGCCAATATATATTTTCATTCCTTCCGATAGTCTATCGTTTTTTTTTTTATTAGAGTATAATTTAAAAATACTCAAGTACTAAGTTCTAAAATTCTTATTAGCAAATAGACCGTTATAAAGCTAATAGAAATTAATTCAATTGTTAAAAAAACATTCAACCATTGATTTGACAAAAAAAATGAGCGGCGTCGTAACAATATTCTTCATTGTCAAAAATAATATTACCAAGATAACGACGTTAAAAAATTGCTTAAATTCCACTACCTGTAGGAGACGAAATTCGGGGACAAAGCGGACGATATCCCAGCTCGGCTTCAGCGAAATTGAAACAGATAGAGCCATCTATCACGCGCATTTCATAATTTTCAAGTAAATAATTGTGTCCATTCGGCTAAAAGGGAGGTAGGAACCTAGACGGGTGGAGGGGGGGAGAGGGTAATAAATGATGCATATTTTGCATAATTAAAAACGAGGTGCTTTTGATAATTGCTTTCGATGACTAATAGTCTTGTCACGAGGCCAGCTTAGCCTTCTCTCTTCTATTTATTTTACTTTCAAAAGACTCTGGTTTCACCTAATATAATAAACAAAAGGAACAAACCTTGGAAAATTTTGTGAGAAACGTAAAAATGAAATGAATGACTAAAAGGAAAAAGGTGGCCCCTCAAAAGTTTATAAATAGCCCGGAAATTAATTGTCATCTAAGCTGAATTTATGGCACAGGGACAGTCTTTCTAAAGCATTTATTTTTCCTGGTATCACCTAAATATGTTAAAACTTCTGGTGACGTTACCGATGTAGCAATTAATAAATATCTAAATATAAAGAATGTAATATTTATCATACATTGCAACACACATGAAATAAATAAGAATCATGATCGTGTTACAATGGTTTTATTTTGCTTCGTTTCTGAATCGAATTTCCCTGTTCGCTCACAAACCAAAATTCCTATCAGTGCAATCATATGCAGGTTTAATAATACAGGACATGATACCAAATTGTTCAATGACAGTCACATGAAACTTTGCACCGAACTGTACCGTAATCACATAAAGCATTCTCTTGTAACGTCCGAAATTCAAGAGCGTGAGTTACCTTACGACGTTCGATTTTCCCATTGTGCCCCAACATTCCCGCTCCCTACAGATCTGTCATTTAAAAGCGACGTGACGAGGGGAGAGCGGGGAAAAAAGGAAGCGACGTAAATCATTGCACTCGACTTCTCCCGTCGCTCAAGACGTGCCGGCCGCGAACTGAGTGGGACGTGTTTTTGTCAATAAGTATATTTAAAGATTTTTAGGTGAGGAGAAAAAAGGTATATCACATAATGATGATTAGAAATTGTTATAGAGCATTTAATCTAGTTAAATCTTCTCAGGGTTTTAAAATTGTAATAGTGTGGTGATGACTTTCTTGGAACTATACGTACTCCCTTAATGAGGTAAATTTACGATGATGGTAACAGTAGGAATGAGACTTCAGAAGAACAGCATCATTAAATCAGATAGCAACATTACACTCAAACAAATTGCATCTTGTCTTTCATCTGAAAGGCGTATATACGGTATATTTTTCTGCAATCAAATCCCCCGTCGTGCATTAATTTCTCGAGAGCGTGTCGCCTCCTGCGCCCTTTTGTCCTCACCCTAAAGGATATTTGATGGCGCTCATTTATTTTGCGACATAATATTCTGTGTCGATAAATAATGATGTTTAGAATTTATTCCCCGCTCGGCGTTCCCTTGAGTATTTCTTAAACGGCGCCGCTACTCACTGAAAGTGTTTCAGGGCATTGCCTGATGAAATTATTATTTTGAATTAAATTCAGATTTTAGACTTTTTAATGCATATTTTCCTATATGTAATACATTCTTAGATTTTATAGATGTTTTTTAAATTGAATATGTTAAAGAAATATTATTTTTACTTCACTAACTGGCAGAAATCTATCACAATCTTTGTATTAAGTGGGATATTAAAACTATTTTGAAGCGTCACCAGCAAACAGAACTTTCCATTCCCCCATCAACGTAAAATGTATTAAGCGACGCATTTTGTTAGAATTTCTTTTAAGGCGTGCGAAGAGTACAATTTCAGGGTGAAAGTTTCCGTTGAATTTCCAAACTTTCTCAGATTTCCGTCAGCTCTTCGCGGATTCGCACGTGATGTTTGAACAAAAAAGGTCTTTACATCAAAAGAGAATTTCTAAAAAAAAAAAACAATTTAAGTTTATGTTTTAGCTGTCTATTGAAAAGAAGTAGAAGAAGGAAGAAAAATAAGAATATTACACCATCTCTTTCTTGTATTTTTGAACTTCGGTAGCAAATGATTGCCTAATAACTTAGGAGTCCCTTCACTAGAGTATTATCTTATAAAATTATATGGTAAAACACCATCTATTAATGCCCATCAAAAATAAGAAATTGGCTATACAGTTTAAAGTGTAACTAGTACCTTAGTTACTCCATTTTACTTAATAAAATCTTACAAATTATAAAGGTATTACGGACCTCTTGAAGTCGAGGTAAGCTTCCCAAATTCGGTACCTCGACCCCGGGGCAATATTTCGTGATCCCTGTCCGCGGCACAAAAGTGCCCGTGCTGTTAATCTTTTTTCATCGGCTGCGTTGTAGACCTCGGCTCCTTTTTGATTTATTCCATAGAAAATAGGTCGGGGAAAATTCATGACGTTAAACTACAAAGGGCCTAATTCTTCTGAGTTTACTCCATCATTTTTTTACTAACCGAAATTTCTGGCATTTTTTT
>JAODUI010000030.1:6555290-6567948 GCA_027563995.1 Papilio gigon | reverse complement strand
GTTAAACTACAAAGGGCCTAATTCTTCTGAGTTTACTCCATCATTTTTTTACTAACCGAAATTTCTGGCATTTTTTTAAATATGCTTCTGTTAATATTCTTCCTAATTTGTTTAGTATGACTAAGTTGATTTGCACTTTACATGATATATTAGGTACAAGTCAGGGAAACCAGTTTTTTTTGCACATATGTATGTTTTTGTATATTTGTATAGCAGGACTTGAAATTTTTTTTTATTAAAATATTAATAGATTTTTGTTAATTTCCTAACATTTGTTGTAACTATTCTTGGTAAGCTTGAAAAAGCTTGTGTTAGGATATGGTTCACGGCAATAGTCGAATGGTGGGATTCGAACCC
Source organism: Papilio gigon (assembly GCA_027563995.1). Classification (NCBI taxonomy): domain Eukaryota; kingdom Metazoa; phylum Arthropoda; class Insecta; order Lepidoptera; family Papilionidae; genus Papilio; species Papilio gigon. The sequence goes on along the minus strand of JAODUI010000030.1, from coordinate 6,567,591 downwards.
ATGACCGCAAGATCAGTAGTCCGTACCCTGAACTTTGTGTCAGTTTCGTTCTTTTCACGTACCTACTCTTATTTTCTACGTACGCTTGATGTTTGTCCTTTATAACATACACAAGACAAAACCACGTAAAATCTGTCTCGTGAAAAATCAACGCAACTGAATTTCCAACGGTTAGATTACCATAAAGACGCCGGCGAGCGGTGATCATTGCCGCGGCCGCCGCCACGTGAATACAGAATCGATCCCGGTGACTTCGACGCGACCCCGCGTCGGATAATACACGTCGAGGCCTTTGTAAGAGGGGACGCTCATCGCTTAAAAAATAATTTGAATTCAAAGAAAATTCTTTATTCCAAGCTGAATTATTTTTAAACATTATCTACATATAATAAATAGGACATTTTTAAAATCGACATGGGCAAGCTAATCTGAAACGATAATAAATTCTTATTCAAACAAATTCGAATCAAACAAAATACGATCACTGACACATGTAAGGGAAACCTTATAATTGCCCAACCAATTCGATCGCAGTTACAATTAATTACAATTCAATTACGACCCCACAAATGTTTCCGAGGTATAATATTGTAACAGCAAGCTCAATACCAAATCCCTTATAAATATCGCCTAATTGGAAACGTCGCTCACAGCAAAGCCATTGCTTAAACACGTTGCGTGTTCACACAATTGGCTCAAAGTGCGGCTACAGCATATCCTCACTAACACATTATAATCCGGGAATAAAGGATTTAAACGGTCATAATGAATTTAGCTTCTTCATCTGCCTTTTTCTTACGCAGTCTCAACACATTACACATGTAGTGAGAAATTATTTGCCTTCGGCATAACTCGGATCTTTATCGGAATACGATGACACCCGAACTGTCAATGAATGATCGTATTAAACCGTTGACATTTTCATATTCATTAATATGGAGCTTTATTGTTTAATGTCAAGTGTTAAAATGAACAGTGCCATTCTCTAAGATGGGTATCGTAGCTATTTGAGATGGGCTCGAGAAATACGGACTTTTTAAAAAAAACATGAGAAAAATTCTCCGTTCTCCCAATTCTCAATATGTACTATGTTCTGCTCTTCAATACATCTCTATCATTCGTCATATCTGATTTCTCTCTCTTCTTATGCGTATCCTTTTTCACATCATCCATCCATACCTTCTTCGATCTTATTCTACCATACATTGAAAATGTTTGCCTTATTCTAATTTTATAATTTACAAATATAATAAAACTTTAAAGATTACAAATTCCTTTAACACTTCGCTGTAGCTCTTATTCATTTAAGAATGTATCAAAACAAAAGCATAACGTAAACAAAATTTGCCCGTGGACAATACTACCGCGAACGTAACAATTTAACAAAAAAACCAACAACCGCAAGTAATGGCAGTTATCAATTGTAACAATACACATATCACGGGCAGGCGACTCTTTTTTTGCAATAATCCCAAATCATACCCAACCTACCCCTTTAATAATACCCATGGGTACAAAAGACGCTCCATACAAACGTACATATATGTACAGTAAAAAGGTTGACCAATCCTTTATAGACGAATTCCAATAACGAACAAATGTATAGAATGCCAGGGCTATAGAGCTGAGGGCCTATTCATGCCATTGTAGGTACACTCGGTACGATAATGCCTACGTTACGTTTCGACGAAGGATTTTTTTTCATTAAATTTATTTAAGTAGGGTTCAAGAGTATCGGGCGAGCGATCAATGTATGCTCGAAATTAAAATGAGAATGAATAATTTAATCAGACGACAATTGTAATGTAGGTTTTTCAAGGAACATTTTATTTTAAAACTCGATGAAAACACAATATTTGAAAAAATCGGTATTAATTTTGAATACATCATTACAGTGCGACGAAATAGTATCAATAAAACTGATAAAAAAAAAAACCTTCCTTTATTTTTTATTTAATAACCAAATGTACATCAAATTCGCGATTTAAGAATATAAATGGGATAAAAGCATACACTGCTTTTTATTTATCTAAAAGTATATAAAGTATCTTACATAAACTACTTGAGTGGATAAAACCTGCTTAAGAATTCATGTTTTAGGTTCATGATATTACAAGCTGCCAGTGCCACTACTTTCAAGATTGACATCGCCCGACAGACTTTGTTTTCTTAAAACATAAAAAGACACAAAAACAGGTATCTAATCAAGCAAAGAGCAAAAGTATTTTTTTCATAAATCAATACTTTGAGAGAGATTTCGTAACACGTTTAAATTACCAAAGGTATTGATTACAAGCTCCCCTTGCAGTTTAGTATGTGAGGGCCCGTTAGCGGAGATGTCAATATGCTTCCCTAATAAGGGTGAGGTCTTTTGTTTGTATGCTGTCTGCCGACGCTGCAACACTGATCACCGCTTTTATCTAATGAAGTCTTTGATGTGTACAAATTTATTTTTCACTTCAACGAACAGGGAAATTGTTTGATTTTGATAATGTATGGGGTGGCGTCATCAAAATAAACCGATGTTGTCTGTTTTCTTTTGGGATTATTATTATTTTGATAATATTCAATAAATGACGTCACTTTACAACGTTACAACAGCATTACGATATTGTTGAATACTACACTTTATTTCGCTTTATTCATGTTTGATAAAAATCTTCACATTTCTTACCTGGCAGTATAAAAGATTATGGAATAAAAAAAAAACTTTCGTAGTATAAACAATAGTTTCAGTAATCGTTAGCAAAAATTTATACACGGATTCGATTTCTATCCTTGACACGATCTCCTAAACGCTCCGAGCGTACGTAACTCAGTAACGACTATTCTATTCGGAGGGATATTTTTGAATCAATTTCTCGGGCGACTTGGCGTGTTTGGTTCATGGAGTTTGCAGTCGTGCGTGTGGCATCAAGCCGCCGCAACATCTACCTTTTTGTAGCGGAAACAATTGATTTTATTAATTTGTTACAAGGAGTTTCACCTGAATAGATTCGTATTTTCGTACTAATATAAACTGACGTATTCTCTTACATAACTTTGCTGATAAAACAAATACTATGTTATACCAAAGATATTCAGATATATAAGAGCGGACAATTCCAGCGGACTTACAAATAATTGACAGTTTCACAAGTAGACTAGACAACCCAAACGTACGGTTTGGTTTATATGTTTTTTATATATACAAAATATTAGTCTTGTAACCATTCCTGGTAAGCTTGAAAAAGCTTGTGTTAGGATGTGGTTCACGACAATAGTCGAATCGTGGGATTCGAACCAGCGACCGCTAGATCGGCAGTCCGCACCCGTAACTATTAAGCTATTGTCTTGTCTATGAATATATTACGTCAAATTTAGTATGGTAAGCTGTAATTTCAAGTTTTATTATGTGAACATCCGTATTAAAATGAAAATGGAAATATTAAGTACTGACGCGGTCACCCCAACAGGCTGTCAAAGTGACAACTCACATGATTGATTACGTTTTTGTCTTCAATCTTCTTTTTATTGAAATTGATGGCTTGTTTGGAGGGCGCGCGATATTATTGAATAACGAACATTTTTAATCATTGCCGAAATCATCTGAGCCCTCGATTGATTCTTATCAGCGTGCTTTTCGTTTATTTTTTTAGTGTAGTATTTTGTTTGTTATTGTAAAACAAATCTAATTTGGTCCATACCATATTGGAATGAATAAGATTTAACGAATCAAAGTTACTATAGAGACGTTCAAGAAATTAATTGACTTCATAATTTTAACTCGTTTCTCTGAATCAGCGTTACACGAGCCAATTAGAAGTAAAAGGTTACGTCTAATTTTAATTAGTAGGCTTTATATTACTTCTTAGGAATAATATATGTGCGGGATATGTGTTAACAGACAACCCGTGACCATAGCACAAGCAACTGTGCCGAAATATCGGTACATCAAAGAGGCTATTCGTGGTAAGAATCCCGTTTCTTACGAACATTATATTGGTAAAAACCACGAAAGTTTAAAGTTATTTATATGTGGGAAGTTTGGATGGATGGATGCAAGGTCACAGTACTTTAGAACGTACTTCAGATTCCACTCTCGGAGATAGCAAGGGCCGCCATTGATGGATAAGTCATGGAGGATATCGTCGTCATCATCATCACTTTAAAACAGTAGAAATAATAGGGGTGGAATTGAAGATGGAAATACGGTAATTAAAATTTGATTGGAGATTACAGGAATATAAATTGCAACAAAACGTAACCTCTCTGGCAGTCGGGAATACAGATCGACCAGCAAACTTCTTATCCTGAAAGGCTAACTTATATTATGAAACATTACAAGGGACGGCTTAATTGACATCGTCCTGAATTCGGCAGTAATTGAGTTATACAGACAAAACCACTTCCTCAGATTAAACTTAGGATAATGTTCCCCGCGCAAAATTTTGTTGTTTCGCGTAATCTTAAACTTTATAAAGTGAATTAATTTGCATAAAATTTTATTAATTTATATTTTCATTAATTACTTTACATTTTAAAGCTTTTATTTTGTACTGAATATATTTGTAAATGAAAAATCAAGGAGAAAAAAAAATATTTTTACGAATATTTATGAACAAGGCAAAGACAAAAATCAAGCGTACGCAGAGGTACACTTTCATTTGACATATATTTCTTTAAAATGTCTCTTTGCGAATTAAAAAAAAAACCATCATCGAATCCCAGTGTAACAACTAGTGTGTCATAGTTTAGTGATATACGTAATGAGTGAGTTTTACACCGACAATTAAGGCCGATATCCACAGCGCCGGTTGTCATGGCAACACACTTGTACGTGCTCGCCCTGGCCCGACGCCGCGACTCCGCTACGGCTTCTCAGAACCACTGCTAATGAATCTGCGAACCCCTACAGCGCGTTCAGAGCAAATTGCATACTTGCAAAACTATTGTATTATAAATGACTGATGGATATAATATATACTGTGCGATTTTCATTTGTTTTTCAAGTGTAGCAGGTGTTTGTTTTGTCTGACCTTCTACATTTGGAATTTGACTGCCCATTTGACATGAAGTTCGGGCTATAATACAAATTTGGACGTAAAACTATTTTTACGCGTCTGTTTTTTAAGCAAAGTTGATGAAGCTTCTTCATATTTTGTAAAGATTAACGGTCAATCTTAGTAGGTGCATATATTCGATTAAGAGATGAACTTGAACATGAACTATGGGCAACAATAAAATTGCAGCTTGCACTTGCTTGGAGCAACAATCAATCCATGCTGAGGAGTCATTTATTTTCCCGCCTGTAAATAACTAACAAACATGGAGGCCGACGCCGCGCCCGCGGGGACCCGGCCAAATGAACAACAGTCACCGCCTCCCCGATGCTTGCGTTTTAAAGAACTACAGTTTGCATCCTAACTTATTCCATTACTGTTTAAACTCGATTTGAAGTATATAAAGTAACCTTTGGTGTATTGAGCTGAATAATTTAGTAATTTAACCAAATAGCTTTATGCTTCTTCCATTTGTAAAATAAAATATAGTAGATAAAATTGTCGAAAATTCTTAATTTAGCTCTTTCCGTGATTTGTTATTATTTTTGTAGCTCCTGTTTACATTATCCTACGGTTTAGAGTACATTATAAGAATTGAGTACGTTATAGTAGTCAATTTTTAAAGTCGATAAAATTATATTTTATAAATATAATAATAAATAAATTCTGCTATACAAGTGCGAACGTCGAAGTCATTCTGAAATGTTGAGACATGTAAAGTTTCCAACCGGCAGAGATGTAACTTTAAAGGCTTCGCTGCACGGTAAAAAGGTTTTGTAGAAATTTCTCCCTAAGGGGCGAAACTAAACTTGGAAGTCATTTCTTCGACAGAGAATAGTGACAGTACTTGTTATGACGCTTCCGCTATACAAAGAGAAAACAAAGATTAATTCGCATATACAATTTTGATTTACGAATTACCGACATTTTATTTCATACTGTCCTAAATAAGGATAAATCAGATGTTTTTAAAACATTGTAATACTAAAGTATTTTAGGAATATCTAAAAATACTTACAAATTTTGTTTTGAAGATTATATTTTTATTTTAAGTAAATTTTAATCAATTAAGATTAAGGAAAATCTTCACGACCCACTTGTTCCCTTGAACGAAAACTTCATAAAAAATATCTAAACTTACGGCCGCTCAACTTCGGAGGCGCGTAAGTGAAAAGTTAGCGGTAAAATTGCGTTGCCGTCAAAATATACAAGGATATTTCGTCTACAGCCGTGTTAAGAATAAAAGAGGCTTAAAATAACGAGATCAGATTTTCGGCAAATGCGCCGAGAGTTGCCGCGACCTCACTCGCTCAACTTTTTTCATTCGCGGACGATAGGGAAAAAATTGGTAGGAACCTTTTTGATAACGCTTTCGTTGGCGTTCGAAACACGCGCAGCTGGTTTCAAGTTTTTTAAAGCTTTATTTAAACACGCCTAGTGTTTGCATGCTTCAGTATTTTTTTACATATAAAACGTAGGTTTATTAGGAAAAGGCTTTCGATACAGCGCTATTATTTTTAATTTGCGCTTTAAAATAAATTAATAAAGCATATCATTTTCTTGTATTTTTTTTATATATGTTCGATTCTAAAACAGGATTAAAATTAGGACACCTTTTTTACAGGATTTATTTTGATCATATTTTTTTTAGTTTACTAAAATCTCAAACCAATTCAACCAGCTCTAGGCTTGTACCAGGATATCGTATATGACTACAGTTCAATAGCGGAGTTAGAACCCTCGGTTACGTGATCTGAAATCAGAACCATTGACCAATACGCGTGGTACTTAATAATGACACTTAAACGAAGATAGTAAAATATTTTTGAATTAACAATGTACCTATCTTGGATAAAACTATCAAATAAATCACAAGCCCTTGCTTCGAAACTTAATTTCAAATTCAACTAAGTATATCTGAGATTTATTACTTTCTAACTGATAGTATATCTTCATTGTGCCAGATGTTAACGCGTAGTTACGCCTACGCTGGGGTTAAGTTTCATGTTACTTATATGAAAATTATATACTTAGATTTTCAGTTTAAATTTAATGTTAAAACTTGCAGCTCCAACCGCATGAAATTCAGGGATAACAATTGATTCTACAGGAATAACTCTCATCGTTCGATATTAAAGTCTGCCATATGTTATATTTTAAATTTATATATATGAACCTATCTTCTCTAACAAATTGTAGCGTACTGTTTTAATAAATCTTGGACTCGGCTGAAATATGGTGACCATGTTGTACTCTTTGTATAGATATACTAGGTGACCCCGAGAACTCTGTTTCGCCTTAAAGGTAATAAATAAACAGATTTTTGAATTTATTAGGAAATACAAAAAAAAAATTTCCTCCTCGTAAAAAAACGTTTGTATGGGAAATGAAAAAGGGCTAATTTTAAGGCATTCACAGGAGTTTTTCTAATTTTTCTCACTTTTAAACCTTCCCTAGACCTCCACGAACATTCCAAGACCAAGATAAGATAAATCCGTTCAGCCGTTCTCGAGTTTTATCGAAAGTAACGATCAGCAATTCATTTTTATATTTATAGAAGAATACGACAGAAAAAAAGGGACACTAAAATAGTCGTTAAGTCAAATATCGAAGAAATCGAAATGTCACTGTCACTCACGTTTTATCGCAAGTATTTATATTAATTTAGAAACAATTTTTAATAAACCAGATGGAGGAATTACGGTGAAGTCTGTTAACTTCATAAGATTGTTCGGGTCACTGACTTAACTATATATATATCACAGAGTCCATTTAAAACAGATCGCTTTCACAGATAGCGGCCGCTAGCAGGCAACAGTAGGCACTAGATCGTGCCGCTATGAAGCATGTTATCAAAATAAGCCTCATCAGTCGCAGTCTTTTATGTTTCAAACGGGGATTTAGTTACATTCATTGACATAACAAATGAATCATACAAGTCAACGAACTCTGCCTAAATAGGAGTCTATGATTCTTTACCAGTTTATGGAGATGGTGGTTACAAACCACAATGAATGAAAGTTAGAGTCGAAGGTCTGTCTTGGTCCGTAGGATTGTAGCGAGGTATAACCCTGACATAAGTCACCAAATGTAGAAGCTTACCAACCTTGCGTTTCTATTTATACTTACGGCACAGTATCTCCCGATGTGATATAACCAACCTGCGCCATTTATCTCGATCTAAAGTGTAATGTACAAATACACCCTTTAAAGATAAATGCGAATGAATGACAGGCGGGCTACTTAAGATAGCTATATTGGGCACAAGTAAAGTCTGCGTTGTCGAGATTTAATTTTGTTTTTATAGCGTAACGCTGTAACAGTCACAAATTCACCGGTCTAGAATATGTTCCGTTATTTCAAGGTAATTCATTGATTAAATGATCGAGTATTACACGTTTGAATATTATGTCGAGTTCAAGGGCAACACTCTAAGATACGGACAGATAATTACCAAAGCAGGAAAGCTTAATTAAACATGCTAAAATTATTAATACAAATTATAGTCTGAGCGAACTTCGTACCATAACTATAAACGGAAGACAGGTTTTGAATGCCGATGTATGTTGATCTAATTAATCATGTATTGTTTACCTTTATACAACTTTTAGAAGTCCATTGTCTAACGATGCTCTTAGTTTTCACCGCTACAGAATCTATTCATTCATTTAACATAAAATATGCTACCGTTTTTGTAAAATAATATTATAGCAATGAATATTAAACATTACTTTCTCCTAAAGATTTAATTTCTTCAAATATTTAATAGACGCATTTTGCAGATGACTGGCAACTATTTTGTTGAAGCTATAATCTTAATTGATTATAATATACGGTACATAATTTGAAATGTAAATTTGAAAAAAGCAAATGAAAATTAAAAACCAAAAGGGTAGCGTGGTATGGACATGCTATGCGAACAGATGATGAGCACATAAGCAAGAAGATGATGAATGTGGATGGCTATAAAGGTAGAGGAAGACCGAAGAGGGTGAGGATGGATTGCGGGAAAGAGCATACACGTAGGAAGTGTGTGAGTTCAGATATGACGGCTGACAGAGATGTACGGAAGAGTAGTACATATTGTGCCAACCCTCCGTAGGGGAAAGGGCAGGTTGATGATGATAATAAGACACATAAATATATATTTGTCTGATTTGCTATTTAATGTTCTTACAAATATTGAATCTCTCATGTTGTATCTACTCATCTACTACCTTGTTATATTTAACTCTATTCTATTAATGACAATTTAATCCTTAAAAATCTTTCCATTTATTTGAGGAAAGATGTTTTTTAAATTGTTAAACACTTAAATTAATATTATTATAATTGCAAAGTAACTCACATCTGGATGTTCTTTGACCGGCACGTAGACCTTCTCTGTGAGTGTGGTGACGACGCCCTCTGCTTCCGGTAGAATAAGCGGTTCCTTTTTGACTCCATTTATTTGGAATAAACTCGCTCGCACTTTCGCTATTTCTGTAAAGAAAGCAATAAAAATGTTTAACGTGGCCTACAACATCTGCGGCGATAAATTTCTTAGATAAAACCTGTCATATTAGTTGCGATAATTTTAGATCTCCGCCCAAACGGTTTACTGGTAAAGATAAAATTTAATGTGTCGTTGAAGGAATTTATTAGCTATGGGATGTTATATCAGATGGACAAGAACATGACTTCTGTACGTGAATATCTCCATGCAAAGGCATCCATATGGGCTTGTACACGAGCTGTACAAATACAGATAGTACGTATGTGATAGACGTAACTCTATTTATATGCATACGGTGTCGCAAAAACATATGGTCATCTACTCCACCGGATATCAGCCTGAGTCACATCACTTCATTATCTGTATAAAGAGGATAAAATCCGCACCATGTTTGTACAGTATCATGTAAACAACGCTGTATATTCTTTCAATTAAAAAAAAATCACTTTGGTTTATCTGTCTCTCAATTTACCTGACACACACGAGATTTATGTTGTTGTTTTCAATTGTGTGATCTCGTTTGTAAATATTTCTTGATGAAAATGCCTATCACAAACTACAATGATAATATTGTGTCAATTATTAAAATTATAAATGTCAACTATTCGTATGTTATAATTTATTTTATTTTTATAAACAACATTTAGTGATTTCTAGTTGGTGTTATTTTAATAAGATGTAGACTGACGCCTGCTCTTTGTACGAGTCTGTTGGCAGCCTTGACAAATACACTCATAAAATATATTACTCAAACTCAAAACAGAACGGGATATTCGGAGCTAATTTTTGTAATTTCCTCTTGATTATGTTTTATGTGATCACAAAAGGAACTCATTTAGCTCCTCCAATCTAATCGCAACGAAATCGATGTTGCAATTAACATAAATATGTAATAATTACTATGAAATCTTCCACTTTAAATGATTTATTATAAATGGCTGAACTCAATAATTTTGTGCCACTAATATATTATTTGTAAATCTGTCATTCAATTACCAATATCGATGCGTTGTCAAACTACTTGAAGAAAATATTCAAGTGAGGCAGTGTAACGTTCTCCTCGGAGTGGTGTTCATATTAGTAAAGACTAAGATAAAAGACGTCAGACTTTCGTAAGTTTTTTTTTTAAGAAGACGAACAAACGTATCATATCCAAATTCGTGAAACAAGGAATCGTTTCATGGAAGGCGAGTTACATATGGGGCCAATGAGGCGCTATCGAACACATGTGACCGCACACCACGGGTCGTACTGCGGACCGGACAATACGAGGAGCTTTCACGCCATATAAGGCCGGTCGCTCACTCAAGCCGTTACACTGCGGCGCGGTGATTGCCGGCGGATTATAAGTTTAATTGCCACCTTCTCTTACATATTTATGTCCTTTTTGAGGTTTATGAAACCGTGATTTTGTGGTGAAATTACAAAGATAATCTGTATTCACCTTTATTCGTTTTCCAAGATACGATATTTTTGTCGAAATTAAATGCGGTGTGTTGTACCCTTTACTACAATGCATCCTTAAAAGGTGTATGTACAAAAAGATTACAGATTTCCACTCTGTGGAGTCATGACCCATTCTTCCTGCTTTATCCCGTTTCCATACAATTTATCACGTCGTTGGGTGAACATACTCTTTGTATCGAACATACTTATAAATAACTATACTCATAAAATTGTTTTGTCTGACGCGTTCTTGAGATCGAGCGCGAGACCACTGCTTCACTTAGTTCCTAGATATAAAGATCGTTGTATCAATGTGTTTTCATTTTCGTTTTGGACAGACTATTAACTAGTCAATAGGATGTGCCCACTGTTTGTGTAGTCAAATCGAGTAATGGTTGATCCAAATGAATCACCGAAACTGACCGCAAGGTCGCTTCTAGGTTTGAGACGAATTGAAAAAAAGACATTGCAATGTGTGACAGAGAACGTGGACGGGTGTCGCAACATGTTGTAGGTAAGTTGTAGCGGACGTTTGAACAATGCGGCCCGCCTTTGTGTTGGCAAATGATTCTTTGAAACAAAAACAAAGCATAATGGAGGCTGTGTTTTGACGCAAGTGATCTTTTATGTGTTCCTTCGCCTGTCCGCCCGAACACGAACATATGTCCACTATGATTAACGATGCTCTAGTTTCTTTATATCATAAAACAATATATGATACTATATAATATATGTAATTGACATATTATTCAAACAATTGACACTGTCGTTTGTTTTTATCTTAAAATTGAAAAGTCAACTATTTTAATAGTATGCAAGATTTTGTAATGTCAAATTTGTCAACCTTTTTGTAACCTTATGTGAGTCACAAGAAATAGATTATTAGAAAATAATTGCATTATTAAGGTCGCAAAGTGATGTCTTTATTTACCATACAAGAACGCGGTAAGCTTCATTTGATATAATTTTAAATTCATTATGGCAAAATAATAAAGATTAAAACCACTGCAAGTGTGTTTTAATAACAGGATTACAAAGGCAATAATGTCATACTGACATTACTATTTGCTCAAGCAACGAAGGTTTTTAAATAAAATGAAACACGCTATTGTCATTTGTTTGGAGCATTGTACGTTCAAAATATCTGCAATCATTCTTAAAGGTCAGTGACATTTATCAATTAACCTTAACAGATTAGTGAATAAGTCTGTTTTATTTACCCTTGGCTTACAACATTAAGGAATTAAACTATTAAAACTTTCGTGAGACATTTCACTATATAACTTATAAAACGGCTTAACTCACGTGCAACTCGGTG
>JAODUI010000030.1:6517280-6546475 GCA_027563995.1 Papilio gigon | reverse complement strand
ATCTGGTCAAGTTTGCGGGAGCATCCTGGATGAGGACGGCCGAGGACCGATCTTCGTGGCGATCTTTGGGGAAGACCTACGCTCAGCAGTAGGCGACGTGTGGCTGATATGATGATGAAACATCGAAAATTTTGCATATGTAATGCATTAGTAACTCTGCCAACAAATGTGACATTCAAAAGTACTGAAAATTTACACAAACAAAATGTTTTCTATTTAATAATATAAAGCGTTTAAAATGACGTGGCTATAAATGATAAAATTGTCGACACCTCATTAGATGTTATTTCTGTTGTGTAACGCTGATTTTATTTATATAATGATACTGTAAAAGAATATTGAATACGAACGATTATTTCAAATTGTATAAGAATACGTTAAACTAGTTACACACCTTCGGTAATAAATGTTCTGTTTTGAATAAAAATAAATTTACTTTCAGTTCAATTCAAAGGCTCACATATAGAGAACGTTATAGCTAGCAGTTAATTTGTGCAGTTATCAGCTTCTACGCAGGTATTATTTAAATCAATAGTTTTTATTTTTAGTACAAATTGCGCGCTGAAAACTGAGGGTGTGTAACTTAAAGCTTAAGACTGTAATTGCTTTAGTTGACATTTTTATCGTGGCTATATCCGGACACAAACTCTTCCTCACTTTAAGAGAAGCCGGTTCCATCAAGATTATGATTGTTATTTTTAAAACGAAATAATTATCCGACGTCTTTTCACTCGCTTATCAATTGAGGCATCTTTTTTGTGCAAACGGTCTTATGAAAAGAACGTTTCAAAGTCTTTTATTTATTTATAGGATGTATCCGTCTTTTAAGACTATTTCAAATGTATAGTAATGTGTTTAAAATACATAAAACTTGTTGAAATAAAAATTAGAAAAAAAAACATCCTTTACATCTGAGTTGAATCCCTTACGTATGTCCTTTCACGCAAACCACACCTTCGGTCATCCTGTACCTATGTAGCTATCCATTCAATCTAATCACCTTATTTATGTGACAGGAAATTTCAGATAAATTAAGGGTTCTATACAAAATTAACTCAATTCGTCTAAGACCTCACATTATTCTTATTTAGATTTATTAAAACTAATGTTACTATAACATCTTGTTATTGTCCGCTATTTGTTTTCATTTCTCGTGAAAAAATATCTCGTATAAAATAATACGGGTTAAAACTTCATAGAGCGTTTGTAGTTAGAAAGGAATCCGTAGACATGCTAACTCTTCCAGTTCCATTGCGGCTGTGTTTATTTGTACACTATTTCTTTCAGAGATATATCATCTGAAGAAAAAATATTCTTGTAGCGCAATAAAAGAATACTAATACGGTAACATTAAAATATAAGTGAAATTTTAAACGAGTTATCTAAAATATTAAAAAAAAAAACAATTATTAAAGCGCCTTTTTTAAAAGCATATCTATTCAATTTGTATTAACGTATTGAATATTCCAACAAAAGAATATCCTATAACAAATGCAAAACACTAATTTAATTAAAAACAAAGTCATCTCACCTATTTGAAACTAATTATAATACACTATGTAACACAAATGCACTTAATACACTAAACAAATCATTTGCACACACACACACAGAAGATCGGACTCATCGGATCAACTTCGCGGTACCGCCGAAAAACCGTTCACTAAACTTTTGACGCGCCGACCACGTGTTGCGCGAACTATATACGAAAAGCGTCGGGATGAGAAAATAATTTTATGAAGTCCAGTGGACGCGCCACGCGCCACTCTTTCCCACAAGTAACTGAGAACTGACCGCTTGATAGTATACATTGCCGTGCACGTATACAATTTATTTTCATATACGGTGGACGCATCAAAGCAACGCACAGATCGATATAATGTGAACTATTAAAACTGTTACGTCCTTATTGGTTTCTTTTTAATATTCTTTATTCAGTGACTCACCCTTTTGATATGCTGCCAATAACACACGCGACTCCGTATGAAAAACGAATTTTTGTAATCAATCTGGTACTGTGCAGCTCAAAATTATAAAGAAAAAAAATTTTTTGAAGACTGTTCTAACGATTGACCACGATCCCACCTGATTCCAAATGATGATGCGGTACGCAATAGTTTAGTAAGTGACTGTTCATGCTCTTGAAGGCTACCACGTCATAGTTTGGCGGAAACACTGACGCCAGAACTTGTTCCATTCCTTTCCTGTGGGCATAATCAACGATGATTAAAATTTTTTCATTTTTGAATCTCTTTACAGGTATGGTTTTTTACTCTTCATCTAAGAATCTCAGTATAGAATTTGCAACCTTAAGATTGTAATTTGACTCTCGACCAGTTTGCCATTGTTCCAAACATCCTCAAATCATATAACGACTAAGTCATATAAATTTATAAATAGCTGTATCACTTCGTTCAGATGTTTTATTAAGGAAGTTGTAAATGTCAACAAAATTAAATATAAAGTGCAGTAATAAAACTGAGACCTAAATCCATGTAAAATTGCTTTGTGTTTGTTTTTTTTTTATGTTTCGTTCTTTTTGTATTTAAAAAACGTATGTTACTGGCCAGTAACATATATAAAAATATCTACTTTTCTAAGACATAGGAAATTTTGTTCAAAATAGTTGGAATTTTTTTATTCAAGCTAATGACTTTATGGGATAAACAGGTATATACTAATTTTCTTTTAACACTTGTATGATTATTTTTTTAATGGAATATAAACCAGAATTTGACCACAAATACGGAGTCGGCAGTGTATTTTGTAAAAAAAAAACACTAAATGGTTTCATAAAATGATAAACTCTTTACATGAAATGTGCAAATGACTTATAGTTCAGCTTGAACAATTACTTTTTTTTAATATAAAATAAGTGACGATAAAAATTTGAATAATTTGATTCAGGAGCGTACCAGACAACGAATTGTCCATAGTCACCGTCGCGTCTCAAGTCGGACCAATGGTAAGGGACAGCTGAAAGCAAGTGACCAAAATCGATATGGGGGTTTTAATAATTGATATGACTAGCCGATGGCCGGCGCCATTGTCGATTCCAATCCGTGGCAAACGTTTGTTCGGTTTACAAATGCGATCGACCCGCTTACTATTCTTTGACTATTTTCGACGACAAGATATTGATTCTGTTGGAAGTTTTCATGTCTGTCTGATACTTTAAAGTGAACACTGGAAGTCGTACTGATTGTTAGTTAACGATACCAATATTTACATTTAACTAAAAATACTAAAACTAATTTTGGGATATGTTATATGGTGTAATAAAAAAAAAACAACTTGATTAGTACCCTACGTGTTCTATATATATACAAAACATTTTCGTCGCATATTTTTTCATCATTTTCATTACAGCCACATGTCGCCCACTGCTGAGCGTAGGCCTCCCCCAAAAATTCGCCACGACGATCGGTTCTCGGCCCTCATCCAGGATGCTCCCGCAAACTTAACCAGATCATCGATCCATCTTGCAGTCCTTGTCCATTGTCAAGTTTTTTTTTTAGTTTCTTTCTAAATGATGTTTTTTTAATGTTATTTGTTTATCATTCGAGGTATTTGTGTTGTAATATTTTTGGAATTAATTAAATGAATTGTTATTATCAAACTTCACCGAGGTCTTTCAGTATTATTGTTTTAAATGTTATTAAGATTAAAGTCATTACACTTAAAAACAATGTCATACAGAAAAACTCAATATAATTTTACATACGATTTCCTTTGAATCGCCATCGCATCGACCCGTTCTCAAGCCTCATTCCAGCGAATGATACATGTTGAATAGAATGTGCTTCATTCTAAATGTTGCGCTATTCATAGAGGCGATTGCATTCTGTAGGTTTCACACATACAACTGACATGTATAAAGTAAATCGATAACGCTTAAGCTGTCTTTATTCTTACATAATGCCAACGTTTTAATTAATATGAATTTAATAAAAGTATAGAATATTATTATCATATATTTATGGAAACTGGAATTTAAATATACTTTACAGACGTAATATTGGATACATAAATGTCCAATAAATAATCGGGTGTTATTTTTCTTATAGTACTAGCTTATGCACGCGTCATCTTCCGAGCGAAATTAAATAAATATAGTTAAAAGAGCCTATGTTACTCAGTGATAACGTAACTTTTTAATTATGAAAGAACTGTATAAATAGGTTCATTAGTTTTTCAATTTATTAGTTACAAAACACCCAATCAATAAACAAACACAATATTGCAAAAAAAATCTTTTTTTCACAATATTGTGTTTAGACTTTTAGAGCTTACTGTACAAAAATGAATGTTGTTCCTAGGTACGCAAGCACGACCGTTAATAAATTCGTTACATTTTTCTACCACATATTGTAACAATACTAATGTTAATCGAGATAGTAATGTTAATAACAAATAATTTGGCTTTAATACAAAGCATACTAATGGATCATCAGTTAAGTGCGAAGACGCCAGACTGTCCTGCCATTATGAACGGAATTCAGAGCGGAACCGACATCGATAGCCTCACGGCCAGTTGAACTGGTCTCAGACGTACATAAATTGTGTTTGGTAAATCAAGTAATTCTCTATTATCAACTGGCAATACTAAACATGTCTCGCAAACTATTTACCCGACGGTTATTCTGGCTTGGTGCCAGAACGTCTCGGTACGGTCACTTTATTGCAGGCATCTATCTCGTGTCGACTGTCGGGAACTATCATTGTGCTGTTATATTATACGAGCTGGGTATAAAAGGTGTATCCTCTTAACACCTTACTGAACCGGCAACGTCTTGGGGTCGAAAGTGGCAATAAATATTTTAATAAGTTACAATAAAAACTTCATGTCTTCTTGACAAATATTTTTTTATTTATAAACTGGAGTTATTACCGAATGTGTCAAACGATCGAAGGGCCTTCAATTTCGTCTGAATAGCGAAGCCATCGCTAAGGAGTTGTCAGTGCTATGTCTACATTAAAATGAACAGACAGTATTCTGTACGTTTCCTCCCTTTCTGTACGTTCCATCCCCCTGCGAATCCAGGTCCATTTCTGATCCTTTTCTTACTAGAGAAGGACACATCAGTTTACATCATCATCAGCCCTTGTCTACCCATTGTTGGACATAGGTATATCCTAATGCCATCCATAATACGCAGTCCTCCCCCACCCATAAGCGTATATGCTGTTAATTCTATAAAAGGTAAAGCTTTCGGAAAATATTCCTAACCGCCAAAGTATAATTGCTAAGCGAAAAACAATTAAGGAACGTTTTTTACCTTAAGCTCGAGAAAAAAAAAAGAAAAATTATAACAAAATGAATTTACCTGCGATTATCAAATCGCTTAAAACCTTAATTACACCGTTTATAGAATTGTTGCCATTCCAACAAACAATTATACCCTTGAGGACTACAAAATAGCCGAGTACCCGCCGTTCTCGCCGCTGAGTTGGTATTTAAAGTAATTAACAAAGTTACTTAGAGAAAAAAAAAATAAAACATTTAACGAGAAACTGAAGTTTTTCAATTGTGACTGCAACAAGTATTTTGCATTAGAAATATATTACATTTATGACAAGGATGCAAACAAACAGTGGGGCCCTTAATAAGAACAAACCATCATGAACATCTCTAACACCAGAGTCATTGCAGAGACATCACCGTCCTTTTAGAAAGAGGTACGCTTGTCTGGATACTTAGTCGTATTGGTTTGGTTTTACCATTGCGGCGTTGAGAGTCAGTAAGTTACAAGAAAACCTCCACACTAGAAACAGACATCAGAAATGAATATCTGATCGGGAAGTGCTTCTTAAAACGTGTTCCTATTCTTGTATTGTAAAGGCACTAAATAACAAAATGATTAAATAGGGCAGTAGTGGATATAGTAAGAACTTTCGATGTAGCATCTTTGTGGCACATCTGTCGATAAGCTTATAAGATATGTAAGTCCGAACTAAACATAGTCTGTATTGTAATGGAGAGTTTAAAGAATTCTGGATCACGGAAACATACGTAAAAATGTTGCGTAATTATTGTCATATTATAATTTTCTTAAATTCCGATATAGTTATTTTTGTTTTAAACACTATTATATTTATTATTTATTAATAATTTTCTATTCGTTTCTGTTTATATTTTTCATCACAGAAAAACGTAATATGAAACGCTTTTGAGTTGGGATCTCTTGCACGAAATGGGACGAAATCATAAACAACCAACATCCTCTTGGCGTTTCGCCAGGATTTTCTGGTTCGCATATATCGTACACCTGAAATCGTAATGGAGGACAATTTTTGTAATAAACATCAAGAGGCCAAGAGGACAAAGAAATTCCCACTACGAATACAAAACTTTATTTTTCTTAACCATTTGCACAACCATGTAACAAATAAAATAACTTTAACTGTAAGCCTAATGTAAGACCCTTTGATGCTGTATCGAAAACCTTATGAAATATTGTGTACCGGTTATTAATTTCAAGACAAAGTGAAGTGAAGCAGTTGTTTGCCGGCTGCCGGTGCAGGCACCATCTTTATAGTCCATCTGTAACATAAATTCATTGTAACGCAGATCGTACGCCCGCCCGCCGTCCGCCGCCCGCCGCCCGCCGTCTTTCGGAAATGGTCTTTAACGTCGACCGAGCTTTGCGTAAATAATGTTCCTAAAATTTATCGTCCTAATAAATGTAAGGTCCACTCTTTCTATGAAAATTTACCGATGCAAGGGTTTAAATTTTCATATTCGCTTCTATTAGAATAACTTGTGGATATTTTTGTTTTATATGCGTTGCACTTTATAAACGTGAGCGGACACTGCCAAACTTACCATTATAATACACCTACAATATCACTTTCACAAAAACGGCATTGTTAAAACTTAACGCCTTTGAATTTATTTTAGCAATAAACAGTCTGACTTTATTGCTAGTTCGGAAAATCATAAATCTCAAACTTGGTAATAAACATAAATTTATAAAATGTAGGTGAAGAGTTTTTTACAAGTTTGAAGTTTTAACGACAGTTGATTATTTAACCGCCTTCAAAGAGGGAAAGATTCTTAATTCTTCTATTGTTTTGTAATGCCATGTTATTTAAATAAAAACATTCCTATAAATTATCTGTACTAAAAGCAATAGGAGACCTGTTTATCGTCTTACTACGGTGTAGTTTGTACTGTTATAGGTTTTGATTCTACATCGATATAATTATTAGAAAACTAGCTGACCCCGCGAACTTTGTTTCGCCTTAAAGGCAATAAATAAACAATGTTTGAATTTATTAGGAACAAAAAAAAACATTTCCTCTTAGGAAAAAAACGCTTGTATGGGAAAAGGAAAAGGGCTATTTTTAAGACTTTCACGGGAGTTTGTCTAATTTTTCTCGACTTTTAAACCTTCCCTAGACCTCCATGAATATTCCAAGATCAAGATAAGATACATCCGTTCAGCCGTTCTCGAATTTTAGCGAGACTAACGAACAGCAATTAATTTTTATATATATATAGATAATATAATAAAAACGTTACGTTTTGTTAATTGCAGTTTATAACAGTTTTAATATTAGATATTAAATATCATCTATCTGTTGGCGCTCTTCAGTGACACATTTACATGAGAAAGATCCAACTTTTAATGACTGCTGTTGCCGCCAAAACTTCTGCTAACCCTTTGAGTCGCGTCGATTAAAATCTCGTTGGGAAATTGCTTCCAAACGGCAATATTACAAAACGTGAACATCAACATTACAAAACAGGATACGGGTTAAAGTTTATTCTACGTACGTTTAATCAAAAAGGGACACTCGTCTAAGTGAATTACATTTGAAAAAATGACCTTGTTTTAATATTTTTTGGACAGTATAAATGGATTGGAAAACAGATTCTCTTTCAAAACTGGTATTGCTTCGGCTATAAAGGTAGACGAAGACCAAAGTAAATGTAACTACATTGTGTGAATGAGGATATGTATAAGAAGTGTGTGAGTTCAGATATGATGGCTGACAAAAACGTATGGGACAGTACATACTGTGCCAACTCGCGGAAGGGAAAGGACAGGTTGATGTTCATGACGGTATTGCATCGGTCAAACCTGCCATTTCTGCGGCAGCTAATGCTGCTGACACTCTATTGCTGTTAAATTGTATAAATATGTTATTAAAATGTGGAATATTCGACAAACAATACTCTTTATGTAATTGAATTTTACAGAAGACTGGTGGTGACATCTGAATGAGGCCCATACGAACGAATGCAGTTAGACAATTCTGCATTGAAATTATTATCTCCCTTTGTCTAGTTTAGTCCTTTGTATAGGTAGTCCCTTTGCGTTTTAATAAAATCACATTGTTTTTTTTTCTTTCATTCTTATATTATTTAACTACTAATAGTGACTACGCTTTTTCAATTACATTTTGGAATGTAGGTTACGCCATATGATACATGTAAATATTTTTTTTAATGTTTTGCAAAATAGTACGATTCAATAGAAACGAGAAATTATTATTAACTTTTACCGGACGGAACAAACAAATAAATGAGAATAAAAACGGTTGTTTAAGGCTGTTATAACTTCACATTTCCATTGAATTCGACTATACAATATTACTGAGTTGTGTTCCATTATGTCGAATCATAAACAAGTAGACGTAAGTATTTTATTCGAAGTGCCTTAATCAGGCTTGATGTAAATAGTAACATTTCCTTTAATTATTCTAATGATCATTAAAAGCTATAAAAGCTTGAAAATTTTACGTTCGTTTGATACAACCCTTAGGTTCCTCTTTAATGTTCGCATCAAAACTCTAAGCGGGAGGGTCTAATGATAAGAAGATAACATTCTAAATAACGAAGGCGAACCCCTAGTTTGCTATCTGTGCATAATTGACGCACCTGCGCTTTAAGAAGGGCGGCAGTATCGCATCTACCCCAAATGAAGATCGTTTTAGAAAGATTTTAAATTGTAAATCATTCATTAACTTCTAAAGTCTCGACAAACTTGAGTGACAGAAAAATAAATTTAGTAAACGGAAAAGGTATTTAGAATTATAGGACTAATTGGACACCCGATTTAGAATTCCTTTACACAAACCCTTTTTTGTAGTATCAAATATTAACAGATTTTTATTAATTAACTAAAAATTTCTTTTACCACTTCCATTAATCTCTAGACTTGTACTAGGATAAGGTCCACGACAATAGTCGACTGGAGGGACTTGATCCCTCGACCACGTGATCGGAAATCCTAAACTTTAGCTATTGGCGTTTACTTTGATCATACGGTTAGTCTCTCTCAGTCGACAGAAGTCTAACAATACTGCATACAGTGGAGTGTATGTTGGATAGATACACCGTTATAAAACTGTTTAACCTCTGTTATTCTAACATAAGTTTTACATGACCTTAAATGAAAACGATTCCACTATATTGTCTATTTTTGATCGGTACATTCAACATACGAATATAATTCTTCTTTCAACTCTCACACACGGCTATAATCTATGTAACACCGGGTTTAAAATACCTCAAGTCTTCAATTACAAGGTTCTTAATAAAGATATCAGTTTTACGGTAGCGCTGATATAATGAAGAGGTTTGAATTCCTAGCAGGTAATATCGTATGCCACTATGCTCAGGTAAATAAGTTTGCCGCTAAGTGAGCCCACACAATAGTACCCAACTAATTTATTAGACAGCGCTTAAGTTAGCGCGGCCACGAAACCCAACATAGCATTTTTTTTTGGATTACGTTACACAAGCTACTGCTGTATTTAGTTATTTTTATTCTAAATGTATGTCTGATATCCGTGTGTTAATAATTTTTATTTCTTTCTATAGAATTAAAAGAGATATTACTCAACCTTTTTGTTTTTGTGTTACATATATGCAATCAGAAAATGATAAAAGTTTTAATTGAATCTTGAGAAAAAAAAATACCTAAAGATAATTAAATATTATGATTACTTATTTGGAAGTCTAATTAATTTGTGTTCACATTTTTAACATATAATTTTTAATCTGTTATAAAATATGAATTTCACCGTACATTAATAATACGCAAGTGATGACGGGAAGCTGTGAAAAGTGACAGGTGTTTCAACTGAAACGGACCTGTTCAACGAGAAAGCGAAATTCAATACGAAACGGGGACAATCGGCTTTATTGCTTCGCTTATCAAACGAACTCACATAAAGTTTATGTTCTTAGTAAACGCGTAAACAATTTAGCAAACAAAATCCTAAGACTCAATATTTTCATAAATGTAAATGCGATTTTTTTATTAATAATATTGACAAGGAGGTTAGCTACTCGTATATTTGATGATACTGCTAAGTAAGGGTTTAAAATTTCCCGGATTTCCAGAGGACAGCTTCATTTAGTAGATCTCCTTAGGGTCTTAAATTTTTTTTTATTTCAACAAGTTAAAATAAATTGCAACTACAAACTATTTTAAGGTTCATGGCCCGACCTTCGGGAGGCACTTGGCGAAATTTACACCGCTAGTCGGTCCCTTTCTCTCTTAACAAGCTTTCTAACAAACACTAAGGAGAAATTATAGGATTTCGTGGACCCTAGTTATTAAAGCAGTAAGCCCTGCTAACAAAGTTTAGTATTTTTATTGAGTTTTCAAAAAGTTAGAGTTAGGATATTAAAACGCGTAAATCTTCAGAAGTATTGCATAATGTTTATGTATGTAGTACTATTATTGGCCCAGATGTCGATGGCGTGACGACGTAGAGCGGGTCCGACGCGAGCTCCAAGCGAGCGACTGGTTGGAGACGGCGCAGGACAGGTGACGTTGGCGATCTCTTGGTTGAGCCCAAGATTTACTGCTGGTTGTTGAACCAGTGAAGTATGTATAGTATTCACTATGAAGAATGTGAAAATGGTTACAAAGTACCTTTTTGTATTACCGAGAATTTTATAAAATAATAACCAATTAATATTATTGACGATAATGATTACGCCGACGTCCTATCTGTCGTCATCTTGTTGAGAATTGACCAATAACAACTAAAAGCATCGCTTATAAAAATGTTACTTTAATATTTTTTCCACGAACATAAAAAACAAAACATCTATTTAATATTGAAAATGTTAGTGTTCAAATTGAAATCGATACAGTTAATAAATAACTAAGCGGAAAATTTACTTAACGAAGTATGAGTCCCCATCTACCAATTAGTATGTCTCCCCAAAATATATCCCCTTTACTGCGAGATACAAAATCAATATTTGAAGTGTCTCCAGTAACAATAATTCGAATTCAATTTATTTTCTAATATCACAAGTATTATAAATGCGACATTTTAAATGACTGAATATTTCTTATAAGATAACCGTAGAAACAGTTCAAGGATCTAGTTGTAATTTGGTGTGTATGTACTTGTATATAGAAGACACAACTCTTATATATTTTTTTTAATTATACGTGATTCTTCGACGGTCGGATCTTTAATTCACATTATCTCATCTTGTTAAGCTTACAATGACTTATTTTAACCCCAAAACACCATAGCATTCATTCTATTTAAAAAAAAAACCGACAACAATATGTGTCATTACAAGGTCAGGACAGCACGAAACAAGAAGATGAAGACATTTTAGTGTTATATTGTGTTTATATTATTCTACAAAAGTGTTAAAAATTTAATATAAAACGTGAGTGCGCCAAAATTATTCCGATTCAGTATCCGAGAAAATAACACAACCCACATCTTATTCCGGCAAGCCGACACAGGGGAACGCACAGAAAAAAAATTATAAGGTTTGAAACTGTCTATATAATTATACATTCAAGGGTGAACGGCGAATGTTCTCGTGAGATAAGCCCCTTCTCACACGACTGCTTTTTGTCACATAATGCGCGCATCTTAATGTGAGACCTTTGCATTAAATTGTCAGCTTATATGTACGGCTTAACTGACTAGGGACTGAATTAAGTTATAATTTAGTGAGCAGTTTTGTTGAGGACCGATAACAGTTGGAAATTAATTTATAGTTTCAAAGTTTGTTAACTTTGTAGCTGGCAACAATGAAAGTTTGAGTATACTTTTTTAAAATACAACTTGACGGTGCATTAGTTAGTGTAAATAAATGTTCAACTTTTTTATTACGATTGGAAAGGAAACTTATGGAATACAACATGATTATATTAACATCTTTGTGACACTAGACGAGCTACATATTAAACTTGTTGTTTGTATTTCGCGTATTAGCAGTATCGAAAATCTCTTGGATGCAGAAGGCGGAAGACCTGATAATGCGGAAGCCATTGGCGACGACCTATATCCAGCAGTGGGCAATCGCATGTTGTTAATTTGTAACTGTAAGATAAATAAAGCTATCATACATTAAAATATAGCTAAGTCATTAAAACAAAACATAATTAAGTAAATTACAGAAGTTATCAAACGAACAGTTCCTTAAAGTCAATCTATTTGAATTTGGATTTCATATGTCGACATGACGTATACTAGTTTCGTTTATAATGTCCGACACAATACGCATTGTCTGCAATATGAATACGATATCACTTGTATAGAACTGGCTTTAATATACCTCAATGCCTAATAACAGTGTGTTATATACAACGGACCTAATTATCTCAAAATCTGACCACAACTATGCAACCAATGCCCGCACATACTAATACAGTTAATGAATTAACTATACGCATGTCTACACTTATAGAGGCACATATCTGTTGATTCATAACACTGTTGCATTTGTATTTATGTATGCTCTATAATATTGCAAATACATTTAGTTTGATTTTAATTTAAAAACTCATTGTAATCAACCGTCTGTACTGCTACAATAGAATAGAGGTAAAACTATACTGTACTAACTATACTTGAATATAATTATAATAATAACACAACGTGACCATCAGCAAGAGGTCTTATCACTATACTCGTCAGGAATCCTAGAGCGTCACATCTCTAGCGCATCTGCGTTTTATAATCAAAGTCAAAAGGCAACCATATCCATACCTTTTCTGCAATAATCTTGCATTTTCGCCACACCAGAAATGAGGGCTCTAACATTATGACGATCAATTTAATAATTCTTGCACTGGACAGATTAAATGAGAAATTACTTAAATTATTTAGTAATATTACTATAACAGTTAACGACGAGAAATGTTATCTATTTTGAAATAACCACGAACTCCATATATTTGGTTACAATTAACAAAACAATGTACACCAATGACATCTTCAAATCAATTTTCAAAATTACGTGAACAATACATTTTTTTTTGTATCATGATCATCAGCCAGTACCCGCCTACTGCTGTACATTGTTTTTCCAAAAAGCCTTCCACAGTAAGCAGTCGCAGCACCTTTCGCATCCAACGACTTCCAACATTTAATTTAATTGAAATATTTCCAATGTCCCAAATGTATTTATTACTTCGACACAACGTACTAATCAATACGGACAAAGTTCGAGTCCATTACTAAGGTTAATGCGTGTGGAAGAATACTAGGCCGCTGTCTCTATTTGATAGAGGTTCACCCGCTTTTAGTTGATTGGGACTGCTATCCATCAATCCAAGCTGGGACTTCCCCACGTCTCTCTGATTTATTGATCGATGCTTCTATTAATATACGGTAACATTATTCAGCATTAAAATTTTATCGACTAATTGTAGATAAGTCAAGGTAGACGATCCCATCAAAGAGTAATTATAGCAATTCATTTATGTTTAAACGATTTCTAAACAAGATGGCGTTGTATGATTTTGAAAATTTGTTATGACGTGATATGATTGTGTTCGGAGACGTGACTTTGTTGTTATTGATACGCGTAGTAATCTGTAAATATAGTAGTGCAAAGTTATATCAAATGCTAAACTTTGTGATCACATCCTTCGAATAAATCAGTTGGTTTAGATAATGAGTTATTCTTAGTTCAGTTAACTGTACTTTCATTACAGTCAACTTAAATTTTAAACCAATAATTTTATTTTCTCAATATTAATTTACCTGTTCTTTCTGAAATAGCACTATTGATAAGCACCATTATATTTTAAACTTAAGCATCTAATGTATAAGGTTCATTTTTACAAACTCTTACCCCTTCTTTGTGTGGTCTCTGAATTAGCTAAAAGCATCCAGCACCTATACTTAGTGGAGTATGAACCATCAACCCGAGACGGTTTAAACATATGATCTGGAAAAATTTACACTCTGTATAATTTCTGTTTGCTTTATACCCTGATACAAATTGCGTATAAACCTTACATAAATTATAGATAAAATGGTAAGTTACAGCTTTTGTTATTGATACAAAATTCATATACATAAACATAAATTTTGTTACTTAATACATTTTTAAATATAACGAAACTGAAGCAATTGATACTTGGTTTCTGATTTTAACGATTCTATTTTCGCAACACCGACAACTTAATTCTGTTAGCATTAATTTGTACCATACATAAACTGACTCATATCAACACATCTACAGGTAATCTATACAGATGATATATAATCAATAAACTAAAATATGTTCGTGTTTGAACTAGACATCCAGTTGGTGAATAATTGGATACAACAAACATCGTAAGTCGCGCGTACCACGTGAAGTAATCCTAACTTTAGGCGGGAATCGCTTGAAGAACGCACACCGTGGCAATTTCGATTTGATTTATCATTGTTCTTAACCGATAAATCAGACCACAATAGGGCTCCAGGGCGCCGGCGTTGTACGGAACTTCTATTAATTCTCCTTAGAACAATTCCGAAGTTGCCTCACAATGGGATTATAGACAATACGTCTCAAACGTGTGATGCTATCGCGCCATACGATCCGTCCTCACACAAATCGATAATGCGTCCAATGTACACAACGCTGGTGTCATATTTGATACCCAATTACATTTAAATATGTAGAGTACTAAGAAAATTAATAAGTAACTCAGTTAACGATGTGTATTCCAGAACGTCGTAACGTCGGATGCACGAAACTTTGATTTAGAATACTTAAATGATGTAGGTATAGTATAGAATGTTTTGTTTACATCTATACTTAATTTAAGGTCTCAATGAGAGTACGAAAAGTAATGTAATACACAGTTAAAAGACTGTTTCGACCCCACATGTGACTATATCCCCATATGCGCATCGTTGATTCCGAACACGTCGCATAGTTCTTTCTGTGCGGGATTGCTACCGCTAATCTTGTAAACCAATAGAATTTAAAACTTCCACTGTTGGAGACATGTTTGATTTTCGAACGCCGCGGTCCGCAACCGTGATTCTCGTGGAAAATCTGAAAATCTTTCTGAGTTTGTGCACTTTGTATGGGCCACGGACATCGTGTACGAAGCGGCCACGCTACGGATCGGCTTTTTACATCAATTTTCGTATTACCGATGGATTAAATCCGGGCTCGGCCCCGCAGGAAAGTTTCCGATTGGATTGGGAGCCCGCCGGCGGTTGTCGTGAATCAATGTTGTAAAATTTGTATTCAGGTGGCACCGCTACTTTACTTTCTCCGCGGACAACGAAAGCTCACTTCGATCGATTTAAAAAGAATATTCGGCGTGTTTTGTTTTAGCATTTCATGATCCAAATTTACACTTAGATTACAGGTGAGATTGAATTAATTTCGTTTAAGACGTGCTACAGACGTTTGATGTCGTAAACTCACTCCTTTACGTTCTTATCCTATTCTAATCTTTAAATCATATTGAACAAAACATGGCGTAAATTATAGGGAAGTGTAAAATTACAATATTGGAAGTTATTTTCAGATACGTTAAATAATCGTTCGCTATTATGAATATTTGTGTAGTCGAATATGCGTCATAGTAATTCACGGTCAAGTTTAAAATGTAAATTTTGAAAACGTACCGTGTAAGTAGAGTGAACATGTTGACGCAGATGATTAACGCTAAAGGACTGGCGTCACTTGTGCAAACCAGCGCTCAGTTATGGCTGTATTTTTTAAATTCCTAGCGAATTAGTAATACAATCAAGATTATTATATGAAACAATTACATACTGAATGTTATTAACGAATTAATTTTAAATGAAAACAAACAGATATAAAATGATTTGTATGATTTGAAATAAAATGGGGAAAATACATTAATTTTATTTAATAGGAATGTTGGAGTTGATATTATTGTTTTTTTTTTTATGTGTTCTATTATCACGCTTCAGTGGAACAAACAAAAAAAACTGCATATTTTTTTTATTAACCAACTTTTACACTGACCGTTAATTATAACAGATTAATTTTATAATTACAGAAATTACTGGGCGTGTTATGATAATGACAAACAATAACACCTCGACGTTATCTCATGCGTGAGTGAAAAATGAAATCATTCCGCCGTCATGACATTATGTTAAAGACGAAAGAGAGCGTTTAAATATTTCACTCCAAACAGTATGTATGTATACATGAACAGTCTTGGACGTCGTGACGTCGACAACGTCTTGGAAATTTATTTACTGTCTTTCGAATAAATAGACCAGTTTAAATAGATTATGTGCCTGTCAATTGTTATTTATTATACAATGGGCAGACAAGGGATGATGATGTTGATGCTGTTATTTATTCGTTCACCTTTAAATTAAAGGATCCAGATGTAAATTAGCTTAGGTTGTGGTAGCTTTATCACAAAAATTTGGTAAAGCTCTACCGGTCTGAATAACTTATATATGTATTGTAAATACCTCCAAATAGTGTCTGTTTGAATTAGTCGGATTATGTTGATTGGCAGTAAACATTTTTAAAAAGCTAGAAAAAAAAATTAAAACTAAACACTTGTTATTAAAAGTACATTTTATTACAGTGATGGAAACAATGGATGAAGTGGAACCAACTCTTTACCGAGTACTGAACATTGTTTGCCTCACGAAGAGTCAATTGTAGATTTCTTGCTAACATTGTATTATCTCGGCCATAATTAACTCGATGCTACTGCTTCTAATGAAAACGAAAACGACTCCGATAAACATAAGTATGTTAACAATTCGCTTTAAAAGTTGGCCAGGGACGTTGACTTATCAATTAATATTCTTTCAATTTAAATAAGGGTTATTTTTTTGTTTAAATGAAAATTGAATCAAGCTAGTACGATTTGCATTTTCGTTTAAAATTTGCTAGTCTTTTATTTTTTTTCACACCTTCAGCTTCATATCAATTGGTTTGTAAGGTTAAATCTTATATCACTGGTGCCAGTAGAAACTACAAATAATTAATTTATACAATGCAACTTTTTATGTAGTCACATATTTTACATACGTCGATAACATTAATCAAAACAGTTGCTTCCATATTAATATTTAAGAAATAGACTGCAGTTTCAATTCATTCTACTATCTCCTGTCTGTTCTATATCTTCTTCCAATCTTCATCCCATTAATGTGATCAGCACAGCTTTTCATTCTCCAAATTGATCCCTGATTGCCTTTCCGCAATTCTTCACTATATCTAAAAATTGTAACTCAAGTTTGTACAAGGTTCGAATAGAAAAAATATAAAAACAAGGTATCTGACCTTCTCCATTGTGTCGATTGACCTTACTTCTAAAATATTGACAGTATCGGCGTATCAATACACTGGTGTATTTTTTGAGAAATCGATGCAAAAATTTATCTGAATATTAAATGCAAATCAATCATTTTTCTTTTTTAAATTTGTCGTCATAATCAGTCCTATATCGCTAACTGCTAAGCATAGACTTTACCCAAATATCGCTATGATTTTAGGTATTTTTTAACTTATTTGAATTCTTCGTCACTCTCTATTCAACTATATCTTAAATAGATATTCATTCTGATTATTGTAAGGAATTATTTATAATTTCTTACTTAGTTTTAAATCTTGTTTCTAAAGGCCAACAAACACCATAAGACCTAGTCTAAGACATTTTCTTCGTAACATCTACTCTCAAAATATTTTCCACGCCATCGATATTCTGTTAACTTTCCCAATTATACCCAGGTAAACGGGATTAATTTTCAAAAACAAAACTACTTACAAATTAACGGTAAATATGAGATATGAAGGGATTTTCTTATAATTTAACACAACTATACATCGTGACGGTCAGTGGGCACGACGATGGTAATTATCCCCTGTTTTTATATTTACTTCGCCGGTCATTTCCATAAGCAAGCACTGTCGTACGCGGCGTAGCGTGGCTTGTGATATCGTAGTGATGTTCTCTTATAGATTTTTTAAAACGTTAGAAAGAAATTATGTAGAGACTTTTAATAAATTAGATCTTATATTTGTTTTTGAATATTAAACCATTAACCTTTTTATTTCAGACTCTAATTTGATATATCTACTTTGTTATATCACAGCTTGTTTGTATTCAATATTGAAATTTTTGTTTAAATTCGTTCTCTAGGTCCGTTCCCAATTACATACAGTGGAAATAGTATTTTGATTCTTAGGTCGTGACAAAGAAACAATTAATCAAAACATCTAACATCTAATTAAACATATCGACAAACAATCGGCCAACACTCGACGCTGCGCGCACCTTCCGTGTCGTCAGTACAACGTGAAGAGCGCATGCGCGCAACCGTCTCCAGTTTATTAACGGATTCACGACAATTCGAAAAATTGAATTTATATGGCAGTGGTGACACGACGGAGTGGTGTGAGCCCATTCGCTAGAGAAGATAGCGGTGCGTCGAGGCCTCTCCGAAATGGCTGGGTAATACAATTTGTATTTCTCAGTGTTATGCGTTTACATTGACCTTGTTCAAAGCTATTATACAAAGACAAAGTACTGTGCCATCTTTATGCGCCATAATTGTTTATCTATATTGACTTGTTTCGGTGCTGTGCAAGTAAAGCGGAAATTCAAGGTTACACGGATTCGTTAGTTGGAAAGTGTTTAAATTTCATTTAATGTTTGTTTTCGAATGTAGTCTCATTTTTTTATTGCAACTAAAAGTTAAATATAATTCGACCTACTAATTATTATTCGAATGTAAATATCTAAATGATTATTTATATTGACTCACATCTTTATTATTCAATTATAACTAATCGGCGTCTTATTTCGGAGGCTGCGGTTGCGCTCTTGAACAAATTAATATCTTACGGTAATAGGCCTTGCGATGTTTTACATATGCTGTCCCTGAGTTGAAATTAAAGATACACTTAATAGTGTTTAATTAGCGATATAATCTAATTCATACTTACCACCATGAAAAAGTTTAGTTCATTACTGGAGTAGATGAATAATCTAGCCGCCCGTATGTGCAAGTTAACTGTCTCGTGACAAATCTACTTTTTTATAATAATAGTTCACATCAGTGTTCTGATTATTACTGAATTTTTAGATAAATTTAATTCATAGAACAATTTCACGCTTTCCTCAAATATAATATTAAATAATTCCATATGTATGAATTTAATTTACATTTATAATTATTGTTTAAAATTTTTAATTTGAAGCTTATGAAATACAAAACAAACTATTATGAACACTAATTGTAAAAACGGCTCAATTCATGTACAAATCGATGTCGGTACCGACTAGTTACGAGCCCATCGGGGGCACTTCTTCAGGGTGGATGTGCATTCTAGCGAGTTCGCGGCCCGTCGCTCAATTGAACGTTATAATAATTTTATTTAATTTATTGCTAGAGTGTGTTAATGTGTTTCTTCTTTAACATTGTCCCCCGTATATAAGTTTTATTGGTTTTTGATGCGTAAACTATTATTGCAATTCTATTTTGGAACGAAATCGGATTTTATTCAACATTATCGCAATTTGTGGTCAGATTTAATCATGGCAATGGGGCGGACTTCCTAATAGATTTCAAGGCTTATTTAATTTAAATACCCCTATAACTAATGGAATAATTAGTTTGCAAACTACTATACCGTTTAGTACAAACATGTTGAGCTGGATAAAAAGTGTATGGAAATTACTAAAAATATGTTTGTGGAAAATTTATTCTTCGGGTTGAAGCAATTCAAAACAAAAGAACGTGTAATTTCACAGTTTCTTACATTTCACGTATACTTTACTTACTTAACTATCTCACATCTTGCTATCTTATTAATATTATAAAGACGAAAGTTTAGACAGATGTGGATATTTTTGCCACGCATCTTCACAGTTCAACTCATTTTGACAAAATTTGTCATCGCTGTAGTATATTGTCTGGTACAACAAATAGGCTACTAATTAAATCTTTTTTTTAATTCTTCCCGAACAGAGTCGTAGGCGATATTTAGTTTATCAATTATTTTTGTAGAATGACTCATTTTCCTTTCCCTACACCACAGTTTGGGGTCAGCGTACGAGGGTTTATAAACCATAACGTACTGTCATAAATCTTACAGGCGGCCGTCTACCGCCAACAATAGTTGGAAGATATCAAATAAAATTAAATCTTAATTAATATAGTTTCTATATATTTCCTATTTCCTATATTACGTAAAAAGCTGTCCAGCTTAATGACGGAACAGAAATGAAAAGTAAGTTACGATTTGATAAAGAGTGAAATGACAGGCACGCGAGCGCCGGCGACGTCCGCGCTCGATTGATGATCTATTAGCGATAAAAATAACATTAAAGTTAATGTGAAAATAACAACAGTTAATTCCCCTTCCGTATTGTTTACCACGTATTTAAATATAGCTGCGATTATTATAGTCGTAAAATGGAGTGAGCTCTTAATGTCTTTTCTTGCATCTTGCACATGTCAGATATGTATCATTTATATCAAATGAGTATTCAGATCTATTTCCTAAAAGTCTAGAATATTCATCCCCCCACTTCTATACATAAGCCTTCTCCAATACCTTCCACAGTATGCGGTCCTCTGCCTTTCCCATCCTATCATCATACATCAACGAGTACAATATTGTAAGTCCTTTCATACCATCTTATTACGAAACGAATTTTGTCACTGTTATTTGCACACTTAATATTCATAGATTCATTAACTTTATTGCGAAATAAAACATCCTTGTTTCTAGTACTTGTTATGGTATTTTATTAGGCCCACGGAGACCCCTAGACTTTCTCTGGACTAAATTTGGTTGTCATAAATTGAGGAGGTAAAAATTCCTAGAGCAATAAGTTACATAAAGTAAGGCTACTGTAAAGAAATCTTCTGTATATGTATTTCTTCATTTATTTAAGTAACGCATATACCCTCAGGTTGTTTAAAATAATAGGGATGACAACAACGCTCTTGCTAAGTTTATTTGTTGTTCATTTTACAATTACGGACTCGCCCTCGAAGTCATTTCTACTTTGCACAGTTGTGTTTTTTTTATTGTAGACGTATACAGTTTTACATTTAAAGTTTTCATATAACATATTGAACCAAAATTTCCGTGTCCACTTAAACAAAATAAGTATTTTCAGCACAGGTTTTACGGCGGTACATCAGTAGATGTTTATTGGGGTCATGATCTCTGTATGTATGTCATTTAATACCAATTATACGTAATTGATGCGTGTTAAAAGGTTGTTTGTGACGGTGCCGTAATATAGGATGGACTAAGCGTTTGTTCGCGTCATTTTTATTACGCTGCCGGTGATAATTCTCGTTCGTAAGGATTCTTTACTACTGTTCACTAACTGTGTGGAATTATTACATTGCTTAGACTATCTTTGTCTACAAAGTTATTGTCGTGTATTTTCGTGAATCGATATTACGTTCACTTCTACTTCTGGAGGTTCACTCCTGATTCATGCTGTCATCCATTTCAAACCTATAGTGTTATTTATTAAATTCAATATGATCACTAATTATTAATAACAAGTTAATAGTGTCGCATACAATGTTTGATACCATAGTTTATTACGTGTATATCAACCGAAAGGTGAGTACAAATTAGTAATTGTGGTATATATTACGCTACTAAGATTTCATTTGCAAAATACAAAATAAATTATGCAGACTTATTTTGTTTTAATAGAGAACATCTTACTGATAGTTGATCTAACTTTGTCATCATCATCATCAGCCTAAGGTGTCCACTATTGGACGTAGGTCTTATTGTTATCTTACTAATTATCTAAATGCCATAGTTTCCATAGATGGATGTTACTAGAAATTGGGCATAGATGTAATATAATGTCCATAAGAACACATTAGACTAATTAAGTATTCTGTTAAATCCGCTTGAACAGAGTCGAAGGGAACATTTATAAACTATGTTATAAAATATAAAGTGTAAAGTATAAAAATAATTATGTTTCATCACAATTAAAACAACTGCAATCCGATGTTATTCATAGTATGGCTGTTTTATCTTGTAATTATGAGTCACTCTTTACGATCCCACGCATATATCTTACAATATTTATACATTCTCTAGTGAAACTATAAATTCTTGTACATTTATTGTAAATATTATCATCAAAGCGATGTGCATAATTGTCGTATGAAAGTCGTATAACTAACCGCAATAGTTACTACACAGTAAGACACTGTGAATATCTTAGTCAGGCTGTATGATAGTTATGTAATAATCTATAATTAGCAATCAAATTTAATAACTGACAAGATTACAGGAAACATCTGACAATCATCTGTTACGTATCTAAATAACTCAATTTCCTTGACTATGTTTATTAAGTCTGATGTTCGTGATTTTATCATGTAAGCAAATATAGTTGGGTATTTCTCTTCTCAGATTGTAAAACATGTATCTATTTTGTTCGCATTAATGAAACTCATTAAAAAACATGTAAACTGCATGTAGAGTTCATACAATTAGAAGATGGTCAATATTTTTCTAGTTA
Source organism: Papilio gigon (assembly GCA_027563995.1). Taxonomy (NCBI): domain Eukaryota; kingdom Metazoa; phylum Arthropoda; class Insecta; order Lepidoptera; family Papilionidae; genus Papilio; species Papilio gigon. The sequence goes on along the minus strand of JAODUI010000030.1, from coordinate 6,523,721 downwards.
TCTCCATTAATATTATTAATGGTAAAAGTTTTGATGTTCGTCAGAAAGTATCTCCAAAATGATTTCATACAAGTAGATAAATTTGGCTCAGATCTAAAACATCGTCTTGAAGAACCTAAAATTTAATAATTGAGGTTTCTTATTCCAGACGGAGTCCCAGAGGACATGTAGTAGGTACTCACCACCACTTACCTACTTTAACCACTTACTACCACTACACTACTACTCTTTTTACCACTTACTTTACGTGATCCGAGTGTTAGGATTCCTGTAGTGATATATTTTGACAAAGTTTTTGTACAATATTGTATACGTTCGCTTACATTGTTTGGTGACACTATCATATTGTTACTTTTCATCGGTCACAAAAACAATAAAGTTTTAATAATTCTATCAACAGATGACGCATGTGTGTTTCTAAACAGTATCGTTGTGTTCACCTGGACGCTAAACAGTACGTTAATTCTTTATACAATACGAGTGCAAGTTTACAAAACATCGAGTAACGACTCGACATCGTTTCAACAATATATTTGTGATATTTTAATAGACAATGAGATTTAAATATGCATACAAATATACCGCAGTCTCTTAGTCACATCTTTTTTAAATTCCTTGTCTTAGTTCACACTCTTAATAAAACAATTGAAATATGTGAATTCAATACAAGCACGTTTTTATTTTAAAAAAATCCATCTACTATAAAAGAGAACACGTTGGGTCTTGACTTTGATTTTTAAAATAAAATAAACTATTGAACAAAAGAAATTCCTGGACATAAATAGTGACATTTTTAACGTTCCTAAGAGACGGTTTTCTGACTAAATTTCGTACGTCATATTTTAGTAATAATCTTGACTCCTACAAACTTGTTAATGGTAAAAAAAAGCCTTGACAGCTATTCAACTCTTTTTACTAACTAACAAAAAAAGTTAAACCGAGTACAATTTTACTTTCTGAGTCAAGATGGGTCCCCATCCTTTATCAATCATTGGTCTCTATTAAAACTATAAATATCTGTAATACAATAACATTATTTTCGTCCTTCAACATAAAGATGTAGAGGAAACATTGACGTCAAATACGAAATATGAATTGCAATTCGTCTTACCCATTATTATCCATTGTACAGAGAATAATCAGTGCCAGTAGACTGGCTTATAATTTTCAAAGTCATGTTAACAACCACATTTATAATGATTGACTTGTTGTCTTTGTCTTTTAAATGCCTGCGAATAACAACTATTATTATAATACACTCATTATGTTAAGTTTAAAGTGTTATTACTTAAAGAAACCATTTTTTTAATACATTCTTGGTACCTTCAATGATTTTTTTTCTATATGGATGCGTTCTTGGTCGTTTCCAGACGTTCTAGACTTGCATGGTACTATAAATCAATACATCTGTCTTACCATCCAAACAGGTCTAATATTAGTGAAATTTTCTGTTCCAGACAGTCCGACGGGCGTACGATGCGGTCAAAATACAAGTGTCCACGATCGCGATATCGCTCACAGTCTTCAATCTTGTGCGGCTCCCGAGGGAGGCGTTCAAATACGGCGACCTGCAGTTCCTGATCATTTACACGTTCTGGCTGATAACACTTGGTCTTCCGATCACAATGTTGCAGCTGACGATGGGACAACTCAGCCAACAGGATCCTGTTGGTGTTTGGAGAGCGGTTCCCATTCTTAGAGGTCAGGTTTCCTTTTGTTATTTTATAATATATCAACAAGATATTTTTCAGAATAGATGAGTTTAATATCCTTGTGTAGGTAATCAATTAAGTCTTAATTACGTTGGTGTTTTCTTGCTGTACTTGAAACAATTACTAATTAAAATTCGCTTAATAGATCGCAGTCTGTATTACTTTTTTTTTGGATTAACAAGTTTATTCAACTTTTTGTTATAATGCGTACAATGAACCTTTATAATTTTTGGAGTCCGACTTAAAATTAGTTTTTGGAGAACTTTGTAATTTTCCTAAATCTGTTGCATTATTTTAATATATAAATATAATAATTACAGGTATTGGACATTTAAAGATACTGACTTCGTACTTATGCTGTGTGTACGGTATGATCTACGCTGCACTTGCTTTCGCCTATTTGATATGGATCACTAAAGGTTCGATTCCACTAAAGGATTGTGTCAAACTTCATATCACACCGGTGAGGAATGTATTTAATAGTCACTTATTGATTTTTGAATAAGTAAATAAATAAATTTACAATGATTACGACAAACGCCGATTATGTTTTCAGTTTTTTTTTTCAAATTTCTTTTTAGTTTTACGAAAATAAATTTCCTGTACATTTTTTATTCTTTAATACATTTATGCGTTTGTTTTTTTTTCAGTACGGCTATGAAAATAAAATGAATGCGTCAGAATGTTTCAAGTAAGTTATAATTTGAAAAGAGTTAATGTTTTCTTTGACATACAAACAGTGTGACCTAGTTCTGAACTGAAATAGTAGCGGATTCATTCGATTTGTCAATTGAGGTCAATTCTAAACGTAGGTCAGGATAGCACTTATTGCATTGTCTCAGACAGCTTTGATATAATCTCCTAATATAGTTTGTGGATTTTAATATTCATGAACTATACAAACAAAATAACTATATTTAAATATCCATTTAAATTTTTACCTTGGTATACAAAATCGTATGAAACGTAGAAACACGTGTTCTGTGTACTGAGTTTCGTCCGATGAGTGTGCATTCCGGACGTCAACCTTTAGTCCTCTTCGCCTTCTTGTCATTTCATTATAAGTGATGGGAAGGAGAGGTAGATTTGGCGGAGGAAGGGACGCGTAGTAAGGAGAAATATTCTCTATATATGCGCTTTCAGAAGTTTCAATAAAAGTTACGTTAGTTGGTCACTTGTTTTACTATAGAAAAAGACTTTTCTAGTTATGTTTTCAGATAGTTACCACTCAAGTTGTATTTAATTATTTTAACAATTTCAGTTCAACATTTTTGGCGCCATTCACTGAACACCCGCAGTATCTAGGCGTAATGGCTATTTTAATATTCGTTTTATGGTTCTTTGTGCCCATTATGTAAGTATTAATTGGTATGTACTTTGTCACTTCAAAATTATTGATGTTAATTATATTTTTACTTAATTGCCTATTCAAAAAGACAAAATCACTTTTCATCTATGTTGTATCATCTTAAGAATGAATACTAATAAGTAAGAAAAATATTAATAGTTTAATTAAACTTAAAAAAAAAGGATTCTATCATCATCAGCCTTTTCCCACTGTTGGGAATAGGTCTTCCTCGATGCCATCCACAGTATGCGGTCGTCCGTCCACATCCAACGAATTCCCGCCGTCCGCATTAAGTACTCGCCGTAAAAAGAATTCAAAGAATTCAAATATTTAACGATGTTGTTTTATATTCCAGGTTGTACAGACTAAGGAAGTCGTTAACGATATCTTTTCTAACTATAAGTCCGATCATCTTGATCATCGCTATAGCGCTGGCTTCATTCCTCGCGGAGAATGGAAGTTTATACTCGTTAATGGAATACTGCGAGAATTGGAAGACGATGTCTGAGCCGTACATTTGGCACAGCGCGTTGGTACAAGCTTTGCTGTCCACGCAGATTGTTAGCGGATATCTGATAAGTGCTGGTGGCACGGTCTACTCGTTTTCTGACGTAAGATGGTAAGTCTTGTGTCATATTTTTTTATGTACTACTCTTCGACGCATAGTCTTCATTGCTCTGGTCGACACCAAAGCCATCATAATTTTTTGGTTGATACCGGAAAACAATCAACTAGATTTTTTTTTTCATTTGGTTTCATTGTTTCAAGACTATATCAGAAAATTTGTATTGAACAGTTATTTTTATTTAAAGCTAAGATGGGATTAAATTATCACATTTGATCGCATGTGTTCACACAGCTTCAAGACAATCTTTATTAGAAATACAATCTACTTTGTGGCTTGTGGTTTTTTCAACAAGACAAATCGTCGAATGTTTCTTTATATCCACTCAATTTGTGTACAGTCTAGACCTGATTATGAATCAAACAATGTATCTTACCAAAAACGGAATCCGGAAAAGTTATACCATTAATTCTGTACCTTATTTATATACCTATATATCTCTATACACAGTGCAGTAAATAACCATAAAACTTTGTCTTCCATTACAGGGTTTCGACGTTTGTAATAATTTCAAACACGCTATCAGGATGGTTGTGGGTATTGTTTTGGGAGTTTATCAGTGGCAACAGCAAAAAAGACCTGGGCATCATAACGATACTAGTCCTCATCTATCAGTCGTCGGTGTCGGAGCGAAGGGCTAAGGAATGGCCGATTTTAGCGTTCACTTTAATTCTCTTATCCGGTATTATCAGTATGGTGAGTTTATATTGATTTATTTAGACTAATTTTATTTAAAAGCACACTCTTCAAACGCGTACTTTAAATAAAGAAGGACACGCTGACGAGAGAATGATTATAGAAATCTGTTAAGAATAATTGGCAATAATTATAAGTGAAGCCAAAGGTGTTAGTCAAAAAGAACTGGTATAGAAAAGGATAGCTATATTTGGAACGTCACTGTATACGAGATGATTTTTTTTTTAATTAAACGAAATTAGTATTCAAACGTTTGCTGTATGTATAAAGTTTGTAAATTAACGAGACCTAACTTCGTCATAGTTACGTTAACAATCGTACGATTTTAAATTTCAACACATTGAACAGAAAAACAATTCCGCCGAGCGTTTGCTGGACCGTGACATTGTGTATTTTAAACTGTTATATAACTCTGCAATGCTCTTAATATTTCTGTTAAGACTTGAAGTATTCGAGGACATCCATCAAACGTAAAATTATTTTTTATACGCCATGTTGATTTGCCTTTATAATAACGTGACGACTGAATCGAATCTTCACTTAAAGAATTAATCTGTGTTCAGTTATTTTTTTTAAACAATAGATATTGCCAAATTAGACTTTTTGTTCGTAAACATTATCACTTTTATCTTATTTAAGTAATTAGGATCTACCACTGAAGACTTGCATACTCCTCCCAAGGTTTATTGTTGCAAATTATCATTGCCAAGAATTATTTTAATGATAATTAAACAATATGTTTTTTTTAGCTGACACTTCTCTTCCCGGTTTACGACAAACTTCATCGATTAACCGGCGACCAATGGCGACTGTACGCTTCAGCGACGTCAGCAGTTGGGACGGCTCTTACCGTTGCGGTGCTGGCCGGAGGACTCGACATAGTTGCGCTGCTAGATGAAGTGGTGGTGCCTGTATTAGCAGTGCTTACTGCCGCTATCGAAGTAGTAGGATTTGTGTATTTATACGGTATGTAATAAAACGTATTTTATTTATATTGCACAGTAATATAACAAACAACCAATATTTTTTATCTTTATTGAGACTAAACTGAAATACAGGACAGGCGCCTGACAAAAGTAAATAGCAAATTAGTAAAATGAAATAATTATTAAATACTTACTCGAAGGTACTATCGTGCTTCTTTGACAGAAGTAAAACAGATGTTTGTTGTAACTTCCAGGTTGGTTCTACCTCACTATCGACGTACAATTTGTAACCGGGACGAGATTATCCAGTTATTGGATAATCGTGTGGTGGTTAACTCCGTTTATACTTCTCGGAGTCACGGGTTGGTGGCTGCGAGCGACGCTGCGCTCCTCCTGGGCGCACGGTCCCGTGATCTGGCCTTTAGTTGGGATATTAGTTTTTATAATTATCATCATCGTGATATTTGCTGCTGTAGCTGTCGCCAAAGAAGAACAATTCAATTTAATTACGGTAAGTAGACTACACCTAATAAAATGCAATAAAATATATATTGTAAGAGACAAGACAAGATAATAAGGACCCTCGAACAACGGATTAAATTTCGAGTTAATCAACATACTAACAAATGGTACTTTATATTTTACTTAGAAATAAAGGAAAACGAATTAAGCTATGTCATATTAGAAATGTAAAAATTTCTACCACTCTAAAGAAAGATTCTGCAAAATATCCTATTTCTAATTTTTTTTTTTTTCTATTTAGAAAGTAGCCTCAGCGTTCAGGCCTTCACGCCTATGGGGACCGGAGGAACCGATGGCGCGGTATCTCTGGATGTCCCAACGATACTCGAGCGAACATAGCACCGAAGCTGAATCTGGCTCTGATCGTAATAATTATTCGCATTTGAAAAGCAACAAAAGTAAAACATACCAGCAGAACTGGCTGACATCCGAATTGTACCAAAGATCACCTGAATTTGCGACAAAAAACGATAAAGTAGACAGTAAAAATGATATAGGACCTACATATAAAGTTCACGACAGATTAAAGAAAAAGAAAAGGGATAGAGCTGAAAAGTTTCGATCTCCTAACGTTTGTATCGCTGGAGATCAACTCGGTGAACAGAGTAAATG
>JAODUI010000030.1:6498214-6511458 GCA_027563995.1 Papilio gigon | reverse complement strand
GCCTAGTCACCCCCTAATAATAGGGTAGGCTCCGAGCCCCTCGGTGGGGACGTATAGTGAGCTGATGATGATGATGCGTATGAATACGATATAATGAAGTGTACTTCAATGGTATAAAAAGGTATCCAAGAGGTATAACATAATAAGGATATTTTACAGCAATGTTCATCATAATGTCTTTCTAAGTGTGGATACAGATTCTGACCACAAAGGATTGTTTTAAGGCATGATAAGAAGTTCTAAAGATGTTTATTTTTGTTAACAGTTTATCATTATCTTCTCTACTAAAGTTACGCGGGACAATACACTTAAGTACATCTTGTGGTTACCGTAATAAGTAATCACCAGGAGCCGATATCGAATCTGCGTTAATGACGCTCGAGGGCCTGCGCCGCATATCGCGGCCCCATCGCGGCCCCGTCGCCGCACCGCTGCCTACTCCGGACTGCGTACTGCATACGGCATATATACGACTAACTTATTCATCTTCCTATTAATGTATAAATATTGTTTTATTTGTGAGTCAACTATATTGAAATTGTTATCTAAAGTATTAACATTACACATATCCGTGTCCCGTTACTAATATTTTCTTTTTAGGAGAAAAAAAATCTTGTTTACAAGATGAAAATATTAACTGTATTTTTTTGTTATTTAATAAAAACGTTTCTACTCATTATTATATTAATGGCTATGGGTACGGCCTATGGATCTAGCGGTCGTGGGTTCAAATCCCATCATTGGACTATCGTCGTGAACCATATCCAAGCTTTTTCAAGCTAACCTGGAATGGTTACAAGAAATATTAGTAAATGAACAAAAATCTGCTAATACTGAAAATTAATTACAATTGTGATAGATTAGATGGATTTATATTTATTAGCTGGCAACACTACAACAGATAGACTGATCTGAATTATATTTGGTACAGACATATTCTAGTATGGAAGAGCACATTAGCTTATAAAGTTTTTTTTTTTAATTCACGCCGGCAAAGTTACCAGTTCTTATTGGCTTGTACATAAATAAATTCTTCTTTAAATGATATATTGATTTTTAATTCCAGTTGCCATACTTATTACGATATATTTCAATGGAATCAATATTATTTATTCTCGAATACCAAATTACAAAGTTAAAGGAACAAAAACATTTAAGTGTTTGTAAATTATGGCTTATTTTACGGAATTGTAAAGGATCTTTGTGGACGGAGGACGGAGTAACAATATACGACAGTCGATTCGTAGCCGATGTTGCTCGAACAAAAAAGCTGTTATTTCATACGGTAGCCCTCGCGGCCCGACTGTACGGGCTCGGACGACTACTGCATGAACACAGTCGCGCACTGAATAACTTCCAGTTATGTATTTTTAATTTTAATTTAATAACAAATTACAAATATATTCAAGTTTATTTAACTTTTATAACAATCAAAGGAAAGTCATTTAATCTTATTATAATTATAGTGATTATTTTTTAGAATACATTGTTTCTTTTTTTTATTATATACCTTATTTTGTAAGCACGAAATTAAGCATAAATTTACTTGTTGCAAAAGATAATATGTAAAATTAAAAGTCGCCAACTGGAGCTCTTCAATATTTAAAATTACCAGTTCCAGAGTTCAGATTAAAGGACCTATGTAATGTTTTATTTAGATTTAATAATAGCCATTCGAATTGTAGGTATATTGAAATTAAGGCGATATATTTAAAAATATCTATTTCTTATTACATAAATTAATCAAGAGATAATTTGTGTGCGCGACTGTACATGAGTGTACTGTGATTATTACCACTTTTTGTCCAGAGTCCTCGGACACGTGGAGCGATGAAATTATGGTAATCACGTTCGGTTTCATTGCAGGTCCAGCGCTTAGGGTTCCGGTCGTACGCCGACTAGTTTTCAATTAATCTTAAATACACACCTCAAGAACACATCGCTATAATAATGCGGATATCAACAATAATTTCGTGTATACCTATCGAAATTATCCTAACGATGACCACACTTATACATTGAGAATAATCAATAGGCACTTACTTCAGCCCTTACCATCTTGCGAACAGAACACTTGGCATAGGGTGAGATCGTGGTCAAGAGTTAATTTACTTCATAAAAATATATTACAAAAAAAAAATTATATTGTCAACAAACATATCGCAGCGCCAATAGTCTAATCGTTCAGAGTACGGCTTACGACATGGTCGAAGGTTCCAATCCCGCCATTCAACTATTGTTTGCCATATCTTAATAAAAGCCCAGAGCTTAGTTGAAACTGTATAAAACGTATTAGTAAGTAAACAAAAATCTACTAATATAATACAAAAAAATCTAAAAATATTTAAAACAAACTTTTCAAGTAGGCTTTTTCGTTGTTTAATTTATCACTATTTAAAGTAACCGTTATACGAAACGTTTAAGGCAAATATCTGACTATTTTCGATCTTATCCAAACATATGAGATGTTACTAATAGGTAGATAAACGTGAAGTTGCGATAGACTTGCAAACATTTCTACTTTATTACAAATCTGTAACGATCTACAAATACTTTATTACCATTTTTTTAACATATTTCATCCAAACATATAACATGTTACAATTTACGTAGTCTTTTGTTTACTTTAAAATTATTCTCTCTAAAATTTATTACAGTTCATTGATGCTTTTATATTTTAATTCAGTCGACGAATGTCCGAACGTCTACCACGTCACGTAGCGTTATAATGATTCCCTTGGAATAATTACAGGCGGGTAATACACCGAACCTGTTCCCCCACGTCCATTCCTATCCGTCTTGATCGAATGGCCTGAGATTAAACAGATGCTATCGAGGTGGACGCATAGTTGCAATATGACCTGGCGGCGCTTGCGATGATAGCAATTTATTTTTATCTCGGGCATTGATTGCTATCATTTCTAATAAAAACCTTGATGAACCCATTTATGATTATTTTGTTTTTAGAAAGTGAATGACTGTTGCTGATTAATTAAGTATGTCGATATCAAATCAGATTGTGGTCTTTGGTGACTTATACAATGGTATAAACTATATACTATTTGATAATAATATAATATTTGCATTCTTAGAAATACCTCTTTATATGAGAAGGGATTGTTTACATAAGTAGCGGACATGATCGGTGTTTAAATTAATAATGATTGAGACAAAAAAGATTTCAAAGAAATTACATTTCTGACTCCAATTAGACCATAAACGGCCTTATCATGAAACCATTAACCGACAAGGTACTAGAGGGGAGGTTTATGAGTTTTACTATACAAAATCGTAGCCGGCCATTTTGAACCTTCGATTTACAACCAATTAACTCAATAAACAGAATCCCGACTATACAATAAGTACAATATTCATTATGGCCATGAATTTTCTACGCTCACTTGAAACGATGTTGAAATTAAAAGCAACGAAGTTGACGTTTCAAATATCACTTAGAAATACATCCTGATAACGGTGCTTTTCATTAAATTATGTTCTAAATACACAGGCGACCGTCTGATTACGCCAAATTAACATAGTGACGACAGATTTTTAGATTTAGAAATACGTTGACTATATTTATTTGACAGGTGAGGGGACATACAGAAAGAGAATGTTTCCTGCAAACATCTATCTTACAAGAAAAGAGGGGTTGGCCTCTAGTACTGACACTCATTAGACAAAACAAGGAACTTTTTACACTACACGCTGTTCATCTATGTGGTCATAGTACTGCGATTGGGGAATTGGCTACTGAATAACTTAGATCGTAATTTAAAGAACGAGGTTGCAAGTGTATGCAATGAGGTTTTTTGTTAAGAAAATTTATGGTCACCCTAAGGAATCGCTTTCGGCACCCTTGTTTATGAAATGGCGCAGTAAAACTAATCGAAATCGGGCCGAATTGACGAATACCTCGTTGATGGGAAATTCGAGTCAAAACAACGGTGTCTAATTGATCATAAAACATAATTATTGTCGAACGATGAACGGTAGCCGATGGCTATGTGTAGTCGTAAAAACTACCTAAAAGCTTTTTTAATGTCACTAGATTTTATCTTTTCTAGCCACAAAGCTTGAATAGCTGATTGGAATTGTGAGAACTTTTCCGATTGTCTTGATAATAAAAAAAAATATAAAACTACTGCCTGTAAACTTGACTGGTTACCCGACGCTCGCGACAACCCTTAAAAAAAAACGTAGATTTACAGACCTATATATACGAAATTTGTTTATGTTTTATACTACATACAGACACTTCAATTTTATTAACTTTATATGTAACGATGCGATGTTGGATGTGGAAAGCGGAGGACCGCATACTGTGGAAGGCATTAGGAAAGGCATATGTCCAATAGTTGGCAGACAGGGGCTGTTGATGATGTCGTAAAATTGATTCATATAATGCCTTGACATATTATAAGCCTGACATCATATTTCCCATTAGTATAGGCAACCTTTTTGGTGGAGATTAAGGGAAGCCTTTAATAGATGTTCCAACGACTTGCCTCGGGAAAAATTGTTGGTGCTATTAAAGTAATCGGGTACTGCTTTAGTTTTGGTTAATGAAATTCGTGAATGCAGACTACTGTTTGTTTTGAAGTATTATCGACTTTAATGCTTTGAAATAAAGTTGACATTAGTATTAGAATGTTATCCGAACGTGTGTTACGACGACGTCCGGTCGTTTCGTAGCTGGGGGCGGTAATTTATTAATGTACCTTTAGCCACGTTTTGATAGATCAAGTTAGACAAAAGCCGATCGAGATTTCTCCGAAGCATGAGGTCTTCATCTTGATTTTAAAGTTCCGGTACAATTGAGCTGTGTTCAATGCCAGTCAGTTGTAATCCATCAAAGTTAAAAGCTGTTAATCATAAGTATAAACGTCTTTACTTGCTTTGCTTTCGTAAATGGTATACCTCCGGCGATGATTTAGAACGAGAATTTTAAATATTTTCATTGATAAAATTTTGAGTAAAAATTTATTAATATTTGAGTTTAGATAATAAATCTATTTTTTAAAAATCGAATGATTGAATCTAACTTTTGAGTAACAATGAACATCAACGTAATCTCTCTCTACGTAGTGTGGGCACAGTATGTACTTCTCCATACAACCTACGAGCAGCATTATTTTGTTTTTTTACTTTTAATTCATTATTTTATAATAACTCATTTATTTAAGAGAATAATATAAAATTATCCACTAAATGATTCGACTGAAAATAAAACGGATTCAAATGTTCATTTTGAGTTCGTTTATTACTGTTGTATAAAATAAAATAATTGACATAAATACTAATAAGTGGTTAGAGATAAATAAATTGACTATGTAGGCGAGTTCTAGTTATCCGATGGTGGCCAGTATTGATCATTACATTCACGAATGTACGATGCCATTTAACATTCCTAAATAATTCGTAGTTTGTCGACAGAGCGCGTGCTATCGGTAACTATCGGCTTTCATCTATTTGTAATAACTATTCATTGTGAATAGAAAAAACAGTATCTCCATATTGCCAGGTTACCGTAATAGCTCGGAGCTGATTTCGGCAACTGTTTTATTACTGTTTTTATTTCATAAATAACACAACGGCCTGTGCAGTGTGAAAGGAACGAAATATTTTATAGTTTATTCTGTGTTAAATACCCAACTTTGTACAATAGTGTTTTTAATACGAAACGGGGGAAAACTAACAATTGACTCCTTAATGAAAATACGTCACCAATACCCGTGAGCATCAGTGACGTTAGGGGAACCATTTTCCACATCGTGTTTTATTAGCTGTCCATATTTTACAGTTTTAGGTGATTTTCTCTACCATTTTACATCAAACTTAGTATTTTAAGTTAACGTAATGACTATATTACTATCTATTAATTACAAAACTTACAAGTCACTCACAAGCAAAATATGCAATCATGAAAATAGTTAAAATAAGATTTATTATTTCTAGTATCAATTAACAAAAATATCCATATGCAAGCTATTAGATGTCCAGAGCAGTCACGTAACGTCCCCAAATTACACAGTACGTTATACATAAGGAATTTTAAAGTAAAACTTTGATGCAAGTAACAATTTGGCCCGCAGTACCGTTGCGGCAATACATCAGCTCAGGTGCTCTTTGCCTGCGGGCTGGTTGTGTGGTCCAAGTTACGAGGTAATGTTAGACGTCTAATTAATTAATAAAATATAACTATGTATTATTAATTTGATTAATTTTATAGTCCTATAACGTTTCGTTGACTTTCATAAGTGTCCGCTACTGCGAAGGTAAACCCTTTTGCCCGGTTTACGTTATTCCAGTCCAGCGATCGATTTCAACACTGGAGCAACTACACTAGAGCACACAGTGCACTCCAGTGTGAGTTTACAATTTTCTAGTAATAACCGATTTTTTAATACATTCTTTAGACATTTATCTCTGCAATCTACTATAGTAAACTTTACAGAAGCAAATGGGTGATATTTACGATCTGTATTTATCAAAATAATATTAAAATACTTAAAACAAAATTAACGTTTACCGGCCGTTTTACCTATTACATCTAAAGCTTTAATAATTTTATAATTATATGTACAAAATACAGATTTCCTTTAGCTTCTATTATGATTATATAGAAACTGCTTATTGGAGTCACATCGCAATTGTTTATGTCCCTTTAAACAAGAGACAAAAATACTCAATGAATTCGTTTTATTATTTATGTCAAGTTGGGAGGAAGTTTAAACTATAAGACGCGAGTTTAATACATCATTTATGACTTTTGAAATACCTAAAAAACGCTTTAAAGTATTTTTTTTGCTTATGAATTTATTTAAGTTTATTTTTATTTTTCCTCGATCTCTTATCAATTGAGCCATCGTTCAACAGACTAGCAGGTGAGCTTCTACGTTATTGTGACCACCACTCCCATCCATATGGAGAAATAAGTTCGAGACTGTTAGTAAAACATCGTCAGTTGTTTCACCAACGGTAGACAACCGACATTATTACGTTGTCTTGTAGTTATTAAATACGGTTACAGAATTCTAATCAACATATGTGACTTAAATATAAAGAAAATAAAGAAATATGCGCACTTAATTAACTTGTAATTTTACTTTAGACTCTTAGAAATGTTTACTCAATGACGTCATAAGGGGACAGTTGTCCCCAGGAGTATCAGCGGTAGAGGACATTCCAGCTTCAACATACGTTGCACGTTTCTTACGTTAGTCAATTGTTTTATTGTCTATTTTATAGGTGTCAAATTGTTGGAGTTTTTTCTTGACAGTACCAAGCTTTAGATCTATTTACGCATTTGTTACTTCAAGTTGAATAATTAATACTATAATAAAATAATTTTATTTGCTTTAGTGTGTACCGACCGATTCAGTTTCAATTAAATGTCTATACGATTTGAATTTTTATGAACATCGATAGAAAATATTTGAGTATTTTATTACTACGCACACCTCCCACCGGCGTTTCCTTTGATGTACTTTAATTAATAATATACTAGATTTCACGCATTAATTTCTTTTAATGAAACCAGATTGATCGTTGCTTTCAATTAGCCATTTCGACGATAGTTCGAGAAGCGAATGTAATGTTTCGCAACGAATATAATTTTGTTTTAAATTGTTTTATATGATTTATTAAATTTATAAAAAATGTACTGATTTCATATCTTTTAAATATACTAAGTATCGGGTAGTCTAAGAATCAGATCCCTCTTTCACACACTCATCACACTTTCTTCGGCAGCAGACAGTACCCACCGCACGACGTTCTACCACCTCCGCCTACTGGCCGTTAGTCGAACAAACGTCGTACAGGAGTACCGACTGCAGCTTCAACTTGATCAGAAGTTGATAAATTTTCTTTTAATTTTAAATTGTAAAATCGATGTTCAATTGTCATTGTTACGATAATCAAAGTTGTAGCGCCTTAATTAAGTACTTATATATAGAGGAAAAAGAATATAAGGTTCGGTATGTTACGATGAAGAATAAGTAAATAAAGAGATCACCAATACTTCATAGTAAACAAACAATAATTTTAAACTCCTTTTAGCGCCGACATGTCAACCGGAGCGAATGTAACCTCGAAATCATCTGATTAAGTTTTAAAACGTCAAAATAGTTATGCTCAATAATGACCGACGTCGGCGTGGCGTTGCGTCTATAATTTTCTTTATTCGAAGCCAAGATACATAGTGCGGGGCGATAAATCATTATATACGGCCACCGCTTTGATAACCAGAGCGGCTTATAGGCCCGGTCGGCCCGCGTAGGCGCTGAGCTTCCATAATTAAACTTAGCGTTACCAGATATCGATCACCGTAATGACGTTAACTTTGGCTCTCGTGTTTGACGTAGTTTCAATTTAATTTTAACGCCCACTGATCCGTCCGTGAAAGGCGATTGGAAATTAATTTCTGACGGTTACCGGTCCACTTTATAGATGCCAAAATGTACTTTTGACCCTCGTTATTACTGCCGATTGTCCTTTAAGTAAGCGACGATATTAATATTTAAGTCACCACTAACGTCTTTATTGTGTTTTAATTCAAAATTAAGACTTTTATTTGTATAACACTAGATGGCGTTTTATTCATTGATTAATTATAACGCATACAATAATAACAGATTCGTCGCGTCACCTAACAACATGATATGAAGTTATCTTGTGATTAGAAAGGTATAACAGCGAAGAACAATTTAACTTTGATTATTAATAAAAGCACTAAATCAACGATGTTGTTCAGGCAAAAAGGTGTTGCATATTAATAAAATAATTATTATCTACTGATTGCCTGAGCTATATCATTCGACAGGCGTGGCCGGTTCACACGAGCTCATGATTTACGGCATCTAGAACAACCTTATTCTGAATACTAGACTGTTTTATTATGACGATAAAGTTTTAGTATAGTATACATTGCTTCACCGTAAAGGTGGGTTATTCTTGTTTAGTTAGAGAGTCGGAAATGTATGGTCAATTGATCTTTCTCACGCAATTAGGTAAGATAAAATGGTGAGATGAATTGCGTTGGTAGCAGACAGAAGTAAAAGATTTCAATTTTTATTATTTTCTTGAGAGAAATAATTTCCTGTATAATTAAAGAACATGTTCGCATCGTATCATATTGATCACGCATTGGAAAATAGATATTTTCGAATTACTACTTAAAGGTTTTTCTTTAAATCATGTTGCGGTTTGAAGATACAGTATGTCCAAAAAATATTTATCATCATCAGCCCTTGTCTGCTCACTGTTGGACATAGGCCTTTCCCAATGCCTTCCACGGAATGCGGGCCTCCGGTTTCCGCATCCAACGACTTCCTGCAGCCGGTACCAAGTCGTCGGTCCACCTGGAGGGAGGAGGACCCACAGTCTTGGTCGCCAACCATCGCCTCCTCTTCAGAAATTTCCTACCCCACCTGATATTTAAAGTAAATTGGAAACATTGAATTATAAATTATCAATATGTTTTTTACAATTTACATAATCACAAAAAAAAATCTTAGATCGTTCCATTAGTGAGATAGAAAGAAGTTATAAATGGTTGTAGAAATGTTAACAAATTGCTTGTACATTCTAATACTATGAATTTAACCCTTTGTCCATTAAAATCACACCGCGATACTAAAAATTCGAATCAATCTTACTCAATACACATTGTCTCTAATTGACGTCAGTCGGCTACCATTCTGACGGCGACACGTGAAAGGGTGGGCTATAAAAACACGACAAAAGGTGTTATAGGTAAAAATTACCTGATTGTTATGAATATGTATGTACTTATACGGCGGGAACATATGCGCGACACATGGCCAATGGAGCATAAGGCCCCTATTGATATATTCAAAGTTATTTTTATTTCAACGACTTGAAATCGTAGGGTATTACGTATTTTTTTATTGACTGTATTAATTATCATGCTGTCGTCGCTTAGAACCTTTTATTTGTTCAACAATCCTAAAATATTTCTTCAATTTTGCGGCTTACAATTTTAGCAATAACGTTTTTTTTAATCTGTGTATTTCTAAAAGTATTCCGTCTTTATAACTTGAAGCGTCAATAACCTATTAGTAAACGATACAGATTGCCGATGACGCGGTAGAGAGTTCCCGGCATTCGACTATTGTCGTCATCCTAACACAAGCCTAAAGCTTAGTTGAAGTGGAAAAATATTAGTCAATAAAAAAAAATCGGCTGTTATTTAAAAAAAAAGTGCTCTTTCTTACATATACCTTCGTTCTATATTTATTTATGTCCATATTAGAAATGAAAATAGATACTAAAATTGAATAAAGTAATAAACAGACGATATATTTTATTACAATTCTTGTAAGTATCCAGCCACGTAAAAGCAGCTGCTTGGTTAAGCAGGTGACAGTTTTATGACATCATACATGTTGCCAATAAAAAAGCCTCTAACATCTTTCGCCACGTGCTACAACGCTTGATTTAATTTGAAATTAATCTTATATCTATTTATAATATGAATAAATGAATAAAATTTATACAATTCTATAAGAATCCCCACAGATATAGTTGAACATATGCTTAAGGTAAATATATCACAGCTTCTCTTTCCAAATATTTTTTACGTGTCTGTCAAGTTTACTAACATATTTGTAGATAGTTTCATTGATAATAAAGTAAGTTTGATGGCAAGATACCACTGGGATCACATTAACAAATGATGTGAGAAATTTATATTTCCATCGATAAATACACTGTAATAAAAAATAAATAAAAAAATTGTTTATTGAATAAAACATTTTTCAATTTTAGCTGGGACTCTGCTTCCTATGGTAGGTGAGGACCTGTGTTACAGAAAACAGTGCCTTCTCTTGATCATTAATTCCTAAGAAACACAGACGAAACATGTTTGTGAATTCATTGTATATGTGTGCGTGCATATGTGTGTTTATGTGTATATGTGTGTGGATGTTTACTTTAGTTAAGTGTGGTTAGAAGTTTCTCGGTGTATTAAAATATTAAAATACTTCTTCCAACGGTAATAGGCCTAAGAGGTGGGTTACAAGAAATGTGAGTGACATTTTGATGGGGGAATATAGAATGATTTGGAGAAAGAAAACCTGGCGTCTCCATCATGAGTGTCACAAGTCATGTTATTCAAGATATGATTCTTGTTAAAAACATTTTGGTTTTTATTTTGCATCTATCAAAGAGTTTGTTGCCTCGTAAATTACTTTGCAGAATCAACTATTGGCAACGGTATTCCAAGGATCCCACTTAAAGGTCTTTAAATAACTATAAGAGTATTAATTTCATAAAGACTAGCAATTTATCTGTCGTTAATTTATATTATGGATTTTCACTCCCTAATATTGTCAGGTTAGATTTTTTTTCGGAAACAAATAATACACATTTAATAAATGACGACTGTAAAATTAGACAAAATAGATAACATTTTTTATTTAATATTGAACCGAAGTAACTTTTGTAACAATACCTTATTAATCACTCCTCACGATATTTCAACGTGCCTTATTCTATTTCCAACCTTTGACGCTGTTAACGACAATTTTTTAGTGTTTTTCAGATCTCAGACATTTACCACTACACTCACTAGACGCGAGTAAATTTGATAACATCGATTGGTTTGCATCCATTGCTCCTTTACTAAACGGTTTTAAATAGCCAAGTCAGTTATAACAGCAATGGATTGATGTTTAATAGTTTTTGAAATGTAAGTGAGTTATATAATCGTGTCCAGCGGAGCATGCGCGCACCCCGATCGTCACGGTGTCGCGTGGTCTGATTCGCCGCGGTCCATCGCACCTTGCTCTAATTTTGTATTAACAAAAAGGTGACGCCTTTGAAGGGTTCAGTAAGCTATTGACGTTTTTATTGCTAATAAATATATGCAGCTGCGTACTAGAGTTTTTTTACCTAGATACTTTGAAATACAAAAAAATATGAGTAGCTTAACGTTTTCGATCAATACTTTAATATTTTCATAAAAATATATTGCTGATATCCTTCTAATATATATAGGGTATCGTTTTACGTATTAAGAACATTCATTGATTTAAGAAATAACAGAACACTCTGTGTAATATTTGCAGTCTAATATTTTGATTTGTATAATTTTCAAAATGACCACGTTGAAAGCTTTTATACATAATTTTAGCACGTAAATTACTTATCACTGCAAGTAAACTATGCAATTCTACGGAATCCGATATGAATTTATCTAGTGAACGGTGACGAACAGGAATTTCGTGATGCTAGCACGAGCGGTGTAATTGCCACAGTGTAAAAAAGTGGTGACTCGTGTTTCCAATACCAATGACGTCGTGGTCACAGCTCGATGACACTTTTGTTGGGTACGTCGTCCACTTTTCTACACTGTCATCTTACTATCTCTTTAAGTTCGCCAGTACTGAAACTTTTATACAAAACATTTTGTATCCTTCAAAAAGAGAAAGAAAGATAGTCTGTCTTTCTCTAACGAAAACATAGCATTTTTTATGTCTGTTATCAATCGTTTCCTATATGACTTTCAATCTTTATAAAAAATGTAGTATATTAGAAAAAATATATACTCATAACATATTTTTTTGTTAACTGTTAAAGAAAAAAATAGTTTATTTTTTCTAAATTCACTAAATTTTTTTGCAAACGTTCTAGGTAAGCTTAATAAAACGTCTTAGGTTATGGTTCACGACAACAATGAAATGGTGAGATTCGAACATACGACTGCTACATCGTGAGTTCGTGCCCTTAACCTATTGGCTATTGGCGTTTTAAAATTAGTTAGTCTTGTAAGTTAATTCTTTTTATTTTACTTTTTTTATGTAAAAAATTAATAGGCAAATTTCTATTACTCCAACTACTTCATAAATTTTCAAAACATTATCCAACAGTACGGGATAAACTTGTTCTAGACTAGTTCTTTGTACACTTTTAGTCTAAGTGCTGTGGCTCTAATGCATGCCCTTTCATCTGCCTCCTTCGCGATGATCGCTTATGCTCACGATAAATGTCATCTTGGAACGGCCGGCAGCCCTAGCACAAGCGTTGATATTAGTTGGAATGTACAAGAAATATGAGCAAACTAACAACTTGGTACTAATTTTGTTAAAAAAAGGTATTTTTTTATTATTAATCATATTTTAATTAATAGCATTTAATAAGGTATTTATTTAGTGAACACATTATATTTAAGGTGCGTAACATAGGCAAAGGTAGTGTAATAATTCTATAACAAAAAC
>JAODUI010000030.1:6487475-6498114 GCA_027563995.1 Papilio gigon | reverse complement strand
TGGCTCTAATGCATGCCTTTTTATCTGCCTCGTTCGCGATGATCGCTTATGCTCACGATAAATGTCATCTTGGAACGGCCGGCAGTGTACCGTAAGTACGCAGGTGTATTCACTTTCTTTTGTTTTTTTTTCTAACATAAGTCTAGAAATAACGACATATAATAAGCTCCGAATGAGTACTAAAATGTTGAATTTATATGAAGTTTATTTAATGACGTATATTGTTCAATTGCTTATAACTAATGCCTAAAGAACAAATGGAAAGCTGTAAATATCTTGAAAGTATATTTTTTCTCCTTATTTCCTGTTCAATAATAATTATAAAATGAAGTACCTTAATTCTATGTAAAAGAAAAAAAAAGACCAGTGAATAAACGCTTTATCTATCTAGTATAAGAGATTTTTTTTAAATCTTTGAATATTTTTTTTACTCGGGGACAATTTTAACTGAGCTCCGGAATAAATCGTTACTTAGAAAAGGTCACATGTGATATCAAATGTACAGTACATTTGATATTTGCTTATCGGTCTATCCTCGGCGGTATTTCCAAACCAGTACGACTTAGGGTCTTTCAAGAAGAGAGCGTATCTCTTTCTCAAAGACCGGCAACGCCTCTGCTCCTCTAGTGTTGCGGTACTCCATGGACATCGACGACCACCTTTGTGACGTCACCGTTCGTTTGCCCCTTCTCCTATAAAAATACATGTTCCTAGTAGAAGATATATTTCGAAGAGCTTAATGAATATTGATGAAATTCGGCTTAGATTTAGAACAAAATCTGGTAGAACACACAGACAATTTGAGTATTTCTTTCATTACGCATTCACGAGAAATAACATGTTAATTTATAGAAAAGTCATACAACCGAAGACACAACATTACCATGGTCGGATACTTGTTTAATCTACGTCCGCTGGAACTGTCTATCATTAATATCATTTCACGTAACAAATTTTATACTTTGGGCCTTTGAAGACATAGCTTTTATTTCAGTTAAATCCACCTTTTCTTTCGTACTTGACACGTAACGTTTTTGAGTCATTAGATCTAAGGGTATTAATTGGTCTGACATTTGAAGGAACAAAGCCGTGTGTTCTTTGATGTTTCACCTGCCGGGGCCACGAGCCATTTCTGCCTCCGACCTTCGTATTGTGTAATGTTAAGCATTATAACGATATAGAATTTTAGTCTATTAAAATAAGGTACAGCTGTTGTAGACGATTTAACTTTCTAGTACAGTTTGAGGCACCTGTACATTTATTAATAGAGTGACTAAATAAAGAACGAGGTAGATGAACTAAAATAAACACTTTTTGAACTCTATATACATCTATCTATTTATCTATCTCTTCCTCAAAGGCCGGCAACGAATCTGCTCTTCTAGTGTTGCGGATGTTAATGGGCGTCGGCGACTACCTTTGTGATCCCTTCTCCTATAATAAAAATCTGTTAAAAACTAAGATGACGTCCTCCGTAACATCGTTCAATGGTGAACCTTGTCACCGAGAGTGGGTTCTTACTTAACTCGCAAATAAGAAATTACTATTTAAACTCCGGTCACTTGTCGCACCATACAACAGACCTAAGGAGCTATATGTTTAAGTTCTGAAAAAAAAAACTACGCACATTAGCAAAATAAATGTACCAGTATCATTACCATGTTATTATCATAAAATACCGTCCACTTTGATATTGCGAACAAATTACAGACGCGACATACGAAATAATTTTCAATTACTTATTCATGTTAATGTATTTTTTTTCTTAATAAATTTCTCCCGTCTGTACCTATGTAGATTTAAATGTCACATTTCAATATTTTAATATATTACTATAATAATAAATTAACTAGCTATTGCGCGCGGCTTTGTCAGCATCGACCAAAGCAGTTGAAGTTACGCCCACGTAGGTCAGCTCAGTAAAAATCTCAACATAATCTAGCATTTTTGGAGATTACCCGAAATTAATGCGAACTTGCTCAATAAGACAATAATTATAAAAATAAATAAATCATGGGTAAGAAATGTGTTTTTAATTTTTTAATTTTTTCTTAAGTTACACACGGGCACACTAGTTGGATTAGATAGACAATTTTGCTGTTTTATAAATATTGTAACGCCGTCTAAAGTTTTCATCAATTTTTTTTTTGATAAATTAATAGTTTTTTTTTCTGGTGAATGATCTAATCGTAGCGGCTCTTAGATGTTACAAAAATATAGAGTGATTTGTATTTTTTTCTCGCTTACATGTTTAATAGACATTAGACATCGCATTTAATGTAAATTGTTAATTAATACGAATAAAATTAGATTATTTTTATTTAAACGTGTTAATAATGTTTATATTACCATAATAATGATGGTTGTTTATGATTTTCATTTCAACGAAATTTTGATTTTTTTTTAAATGCCATTTTGCATTCTTGAAACCGCGGTTTCGTTTTTATCGGTATCTAAAAATAGCAAAGAATTTATATATTAAATCGCTATAATTAACTTGGTAAATTAATTTATATGTATTTTAACATTTATTAGTTATAAAATTATGACAAATTTGTCCACACTTTACCAGTTCGAGCCGGCTACGAAAGACGTCTAAATAATTTTTCTAAGACATTAACAACTGCTCCACATTCGAACGTACAAAAAAAAGCGAAGGCGTGCAGTAAAGTAGATAAAACAACAGCAGCCGTCAAATTTCCTCCCGACATTAATCACACTTGTGTGCAGTAAGCTGT
This sequence comes from Papilio gigon, assembly GCA_027563995.1. Taxonomy (NCBI): domain Eukaryota; kingdom Metazoa; phylum Arthropoda; class Insecta; order Lepidoptera; family Papilionidae; genus Papilio; species Papilio gigon. The sequence continues at coordinate 6,495,376 of JAODUI010000030.1, read as the reverse complement.
TCTTATGACCACCAACACTGTTTAAACTTAGACTGTTTTCTTTTTTGCGGCATACTTCTTTACCTAGCAACAATCTTTAATATCGAAGCCGGAATTCGTAACAGCAAAGTCTGCTCTTCCCAAACACCTGGTATAAGTCCTTAGCTAGGAGATCCTTTTGCTTCTCACACTTCATTTACCTCACTGCATACCATCTAATTGTGAAGTGTTTGGTTTTCATTATATACCACCAGCGTTGTTCCTGGCGTATGATGTAAGCATATTAGGATGAAATCTTTTCAATATAACAATTGACTGTCGGCCCTATATAGAAATGGAGGGATAATATGAAAGGTACGTGGTCGTTGTTTATAAAGGTGTTTTTTTGTACTATCCGAATACTGTTAGTAATTTGGTCACCCTGTTCGCATGCTTGCGCGGTCGCGTACTTTCTACGGGTAACGGTCGACGCGTGCGCCGCGCACCTGTCTCCCGACCTCGCCGCTGTGTGGTTAGCACTCTCCACTATCGCTTCATTATGTTCTCCAAAGTAATAGGGATTAGGTTATTCAGGGAAAATTAATAATTTTAATAACCGACAACCAATACACACGAAGACACGATCTGTTCCATTGTTTTGTTTACCACACTTATTCGCTTTACACTGGCAAGAAAATATAAAACTAAAATTAATAATGACTAACACAATATACCTAACGCTTGTAAGCTTAAGGGGTAGGTAGTGATTACAGATTTTTCTTATACGCGGTCTTAGCACACTCTAGATCGACATGGGAAATAATTTAGGATATCTCGTTAAAAATTTGCTAAAAGATATATTGCCAATTTCTTTGACAAAGACTACGCAGGTGTACCGTGGTAGGTGGACAGGCGAGAATTTATAGATATGCTGATGATAAATTCCTTAGGAATTGTCAGGGTAAATAGATCGCAATCAATAATTCAAGATATTCTCATTACTTTTCTTACGAAAATAATGAATTATCATTCGAAATATTTTAAATAGACAGCTTCTGTTGTTTATGACCGTCGTGTATAATGGTAAAGAGAGTACTAGAAAAAAATATTTTGATGCGATACATAGAAAGGTAGGTATTGATTAAGGTAATGCCCAACAGTGCGCAGACCAGCTGATGATGACGATGACGATGATAAGGGCAAAGAAGCGGATGGCAGCCAAGGAAATCTTTAACTTTAGGTTCTTAGTAGGTGCCTTTATAAATCATTATCATATCAGCCACATGTCGTCTGCTGCTGACGTACGCCTCGCCCAAAGATCGTCACGACGATCGGTCCTCGGCCCTCATCCAGGATACTACCGCAAACTAGACCAGATCATCGGTACGAAAGGAAATAAAATTGGTCTTATTATTAATTTCAATATTTTTTTTTTTTTACTCAATAAATCATATAATGAATCTGTGTTTCAAGGAGGTTTCAATCCAAATGTATCTAAGGGGTTAAATTTGTGTCGCTGTTTTTTTGATTCCCCATTGATTTAATCATACGTTACGTCATACCAACGGGTCCCGAATTAACGGTCGCCGGCCTGTCCGGGCGCTGGGCGAGGGGATGCGGACAACAGGTGAATACGCACCTGCCCCAACGGTCCTCGCTTCCTTTATGCGTTTGACATTACGATGCCACGATTAGACTTGCCGGCCGTTTCTAGATAAGTGCTCGCGTGTATGTGTTCGTGTCGGGATGTGTAAGTGTGTGTGTAAGATTTAAATTTATTTTCATTGCGTTGTTTCAATCATTTTGAAGTTTATTCTATTAATGAATGAAGGAATTGTTTATTCTCCAGACATTGTACGAATGTTTTAAATTAATCCTATTAAGTCGTAAATAACAAAAGTAGTCTTAATTTCAAATGTAACGATAACCTATTGTCATCTATTTGACCTCTGCTTTATAATTATCAAAGAACTGTGTTTATAAATGGTAAAGTATTTATCGCCGATTGTCTCTTATTTTAAAATAATTCCGATGTAGATTATTGAGCAGACGATAACTATGAAAGCAAATATCATACAAAATCATCGGCACTAAAACAAATAAAATTTGAACGTGAGCTCACTGCATCTGCTGTGTAACGTAATTAAATTTAAATGATAAATCAAAACGAACCTTACTGTAATGATAATAAAGATACATTTATTGTGAACGTGAAATTGTATTAGATTGCAGTAAAATTGCTCGACCGCCACGTGCCTTATTTAGACTAGTTCAAAGTGCTTTGCTGGTATTTATTAGGGTCGTACCAACATGAAAATCATTTTGGCATATATAAAGCTTTCTCATTGGAGTTACCTTAAAATAACTATATAGTTTGTCGCAATTTTTATTACAATATGTCGGTAAATGTAGATTGTAATGCAAAATGACTTCATATGTATTTAACACATACTTAGACTTCACTTAACAAAACAACCTATTGAAATAAGGATAACATTGCTGTATTTAGTTTTAAAGTATGTTAACTTTATTTTCATTATTAATCAACTATGTATATAATGTGACAGCCCTATCATTTTAATAGAAGTATTGAGTAAAAATAAACATTGTAGTGTTTGCTATTGCATCTTTATTGGCATCTAAATCTTGACGTATCACGGAAGTTTTTTTGTCAGCCCTATTTCGAAATCAGTACAAACGTACGAGCAGCCGTGCGGTGATGGCCAATCATGGTGGTTTTTGCACAAGGTTCGTGTAAAATTACACCACACTATATTTGTCTGTGGTTCCAGTGATCCAGAAAGATGTGATTACATTGTGTATCGATTATTTTGATCTGAAACAAATATTGACTTTACAATTTAGTTTTTATTTTACGTTTTGCCTTTATACTGAAACCGTTTTGCATTTGATTTGATATCTTTACTAAGATAATTACAATGTACTTTTGAATTCCATTCTGATTTCTATTCTTACGGTACTTAAATACATAGTAACTTATATGTTACATGAATGCATTGGCCGTACTGACTGTGCTTCAAATAATGAATAGCAAAACTTCAACATCATCGTTAGAATAGATCTTTCATGCTTAGTAACTCCTAAATCCTGGTCTTTAGCTTCCATATAACAACTCAGACAATTACAGAGTCGTCTACCAACGTGCTGGAGCCGTGAATCGAGGACCATAAACACGGATTGCACCTTCCCCGGAGTTATGCACGCGAGGCACGCCATCCTCCAGTATTATACTCAAACGATAAATTAACTCTTCGCACCCCGATAGAGCTTTGTGCAAATCGAACATCGATGATTTATGAACAATTATCGATTAATTCAAGCAGCGATCGTAAGTTTAATCGATATTATTAAGGAGCCGAGTCCAACGCGCGAACCGACAGTAACTAAATCACAACCGTCGCTGGCGTGCTTGTTAATTAACACTTTGATTTTTATATTATTGGCCACTGGAACACTGCAGTCTTCGTCTAGTAGTTGATTTGTGTATTTATAAAAAAAACTCTTTTCATTATACTGAAGTTAGTAACCAAATTAACGTCATATAATCAATGACTGTTTGCAATGTATCATAGTGATCTCTAAATAACTGTAGTAGACTGCAATTTGATATGAGTTTCATTGTTCGAAGACGTCGCTTTCTAAGCACGGAGTCTATTTAAATATAAAACACGATATCCTCGTTTAGATGATCCACTGTAGAGACAATTTTAACCGCCGTCAGGGCAACGAGCTGTGTGAGCGATTGTGTCGGCGCGCGGACGTGCGACCGATATGTTTTTTGTCTGTAAAATGGGAGCACTACTCATCAGATAGCGTTACAAAAAGCCGATGACGGAGCCTTCACAAAGGCGCCACCGTCCCGCCTCGATTACGCCCTATGACAAAGCATTTTGTTTCGAACAACACTCCATATTGATCCAAACAACTCATCTATTTTGTTTGGCCTTTATTACATTTTTTTCTCCGGCGATAGGTACGGATGACGACCAGAATGTCGGAGCGTGCAAACTGAAGCTTGATTTATGCGCAAGAGGCCAAGTTAATCTGGGGGGCATGGTAGTGGGTACATTAGCTCCTGTGGCGCGATCTATGGCATTGTGCGCCCGCGCCGATCTAAATTGTTGGTTTAATCGAGCTTTTTGTAATCGCAGTTTGAATTGTGAATGCAATATTTTTCTGATTGTCCGATAGCTGCAAAAAATACAACGGGAATGTCGAAAGAGATACGCAACGGCTACGTTTTATAAATCGTATTGTTTCATAAACACGCGCTCGATTATTATTTCAATAGGAGATTGTTTATAGCTTCATACTTACGACTAAGTCCATTATTCCGTCTGTTGTTACTTTCTTCTAATTTTCATTATGATTAGTTTCGTATTATTTTCTACTTAGTGAACCTTTCTTAGAAGTTGGATTGAAGTTTGAATACTTACGCGAAGCGGATGTTGCTGAGATGATGCCAATTAGGGATAATCGTGAACTGATCTCAGTGTAATTATTATTTAACACCAGTTCAAGATACATTGAAAAGACGATTTTGATGAACTTTAACTTCACATTCCACTAAAACCACTGACAAGAAATGTATCAATTTCTTTCCATCTCTTTAAAGTCCGAAGCTTGGTCAGCGAAGTGACACCCTATCGTGTTATCGAGTACAAACCACGGCGTTTTTAGGAGGAGCGCCATGAACGAAGAGTTTCCGAATGCGTTACAACCTTTATTTTAACGAATAGAGCTTTAGTTCACAGTCAACAACTCAATTAGACATGTTGATGAATTGTACGACTGATGAAAGTACGTTGTAAAGCGTTTAGGTGGTCCAAATAAGACCACCCAAAGTATCGAACTTAAGAAATTTGTAATTAATTTATTGTCCAGTTTTTTTGAGTGAGGAAATAAAGCGTGTTTTAGTCATTTTTTTATGTCATACATGATCCCGGTCTAATAACCGAAAGCATATTAATGACATTAAAAGTAAAACAACATAGGTCTGTGCGAGAACTTATGGTGAAAAACTTGTGATGCGAGGACATGACATTTCAAGTCAATAAACACTTCAAGATAAAGAAATAGAATACGTTTAGATGACTTCAGGTAAAGTACCTTTGCCATTTGAAATTTTGGAAGAGCCAATAGCTTAATGGTTAAGGGTACGGACTACCGATCTATCGGTAGTGGGTTCGAACCCCGCCATTCAACAATTGTCGTGGACCATATCCTATCCCGAGCTTTTTAAAGCTTACCAGGAATGGTCACAAGATATATTAGTAAGTTAACAAAAGTTTGTTAATCTTTCACTAATATAAAATAAAAATTGCTATTGTTTTTCAGTTAAATTCAATTATCACCATATTACCTAATTGATAACATTATTACTTAATCAATACTTATTTAGTTACCCAAGAAATTTTGTTACAGTATGTGCTCTAAATAAGTAAATTAATGAGAAGAGAGAATGTTAACAGCATGTATACAAACGTGGAACATTGATAACAACTAACTAGGGTCCATTAATCATCGTTAAATTATCAGTAATTATATTTTAAGGTTGGTAATTTATAGACGTACAGACGCAAGTGAAAGTACACGCTTTGGTCTTCTATTGATCTGTGAGAATAATAAAGCAGTTATCAACAAAAGTATAAAGTAATTTATATTGATTAACTATTTTATTGAACTATGGTAACTGAGTGGAATATTACACGTTATTGTAATTTAAAATATTCGAGCAATTAGTTGCAATACATTATTTATAATACCATTTTATGTTAATAGACGGAGATACGCAGACAAACTTCTAATATATTCATTTGAAAAGTCTTTTGTATGCGACTTCATATGTCTCATGTAAAAGACTTCAACGCTTTTCAGTTTGCTTTTCAAATATTAAAGCAATTAATAGCGAAGCGTCCATAGCCTAATGGTTATAGGTATGGACTACCGAAATAGCGGTCGCCGGTTCTTATCCCACCATTCGACTATTGTCGTGGACCAAATCTTAATACAAACTTTTTCCTGGTAAGGAATGGTTACAAGAAATACGAGTACATGAATAAAAATCTATTAATATTTAAAAAGTAATGAATGAACCGCTTTTGCACTTTCAATATTAAAATAAGAATATATAAATGATAATGTACCGACTCAACTTAGATACTTAGATATCTATTTATTGAGTTGTTAAGACAAATAATTTCCTACATCGTTAATAAATAGTAACTTCATTAGCAATAAGTATATCGAATGATCAGGGACACTAGTAACGTGACCATAAGCCAGGAGCGGTGCACTAACGCATTAATAACTGACGCCCTTCCTCTGGTTCCTGCGCAAATAAAATGTAACTGCAGCATTTATCGTCCCCTGGCACCGTGTCCCGTCCCACAGGAGCCCGCTTGTACCGCGGCAGCCACAATTAAGACTTAATACCGCCAACTGAAGTTGTTTTATGCAAATCAGTACGAGGCTCGCGTGTTGCGACGCCTACTCGGTATTTGAAAGGAGCTTCTATATTTAAAATGCTCTCTATAAATATTCCGAGTGGTAAATTGTGATTGGGCTGTCAGTGTTCCTGATTAATGCTTTGAAAGGTTGACAAGAATTTATTTAAACTAATATACCTAAGTTTTTACTGTACAATTCAATTGTTTACTTAAACACGTGCTCTTAAGCTGAAGATATGTAGCTGCTTTAGGGCATTCTTACCCTTAACTGATGACAATTTTTACTTAAATCTTGTTTTGATACAAATTTCATAACTTCTGTATTGTTTCAAAGATGGAATAATATAGCAACTATATTACAAGATTATAGTGCCTATTCTCACCGTTATGCGCGGCAGCGCACCCGCTGGTACAAACACGGCCCGCCGAACTATACGCACGAATATTGAACGAGCTTCAAGGCACAAGACAGCTAAATTCCTTTCTGTTCTTGCGTTTATATCTTTTATATACCATATACTTTACTTACTTCTACTCAGAAATGATCATATTGATATATGAGCTTAAAGCTTCTAGCTTCGGAGCCACTGATGATTCGTGGACTTTTAAAAACAGATAGGTAAATAAAACAAGTCTTATAATTGATAATATATTTAAATTGCTTATTAACATAAATAGTTTTATAAATTAATAATTCGTATATAATAAATTTGGACGGAACCCATCACAATATACGTACGTAATGTAAGCATATTACAATAAAATAATTTTTCACATAATTACTATGTGGTGCTGAAAATGTTAAATATATATTTACACATTAAATTAAGGCGGGTGATAAATAATATCTAATTATTTATATACCAATATATACATAAGGAAATTTACAATTATTTGTAAATAGAAAAAAGCGAATTAAATCTTTATCGTACTAATATTCATACAAAAAAACCATTCTTAAAATGAACGTAAGTCGTTATTAAACATTTATTTTTTTGATTTAAATTATAAAATCATTATATTTCTTCTTACAATTTTCTCAAAAAAAGAACCTTTTAATTCACATATTATTAATTATTGCATCAATGAGAGTTACATACTAGGGAGGATGTGTAAGAAAGGTGAGTTCAGATATGACGGATGACGGATGTACGGAAGAGTTGTGTAGATTGTGAAGACACTGCATAAGGGAAAGGACAGGTTGATAATAATGAAGGTCTCATTACAATGCAAAACTCATTTAACCGAATAAAAAACTATAGCAAAAATAGTTTTCTGTGTTATTAAATATGTACCTTTTATGATGATGGCAGTTCGGGATTGAGTTGGTAAGTACCCTGTTTGTAGAACAGACACGACGTCAGTCCGGATATTACAGGGCGACGAGTAAATTATTAAAACTTTCGTGAGACATTTCACTATACTACTTCAAAAACGGCTTAACTCTCGGTGACCGACGGGCCACGAACGCTC
>JAODUI010000030.1:6438004-6487375 GCA_027563995.1 Papilio gigon | reverse complement strand
TAACCGAATAAAAAACTATAGCAAAAATAGTTTTCTGTGTTATTAAATATGTACCTTTTGTGATGATGATAGTTCGGGATTGAGTTGGCAAGTACCCTGTTTGTAGAACAGACACGACGTCAGTCCTGATATTACAGGGCGACGAGTAAACTATTAAAACTTTCGTGAGACATTTCACTATACTACTTATAAAACGGCTTAACTCACGGTGACCGACGGGCCACGAACGCTCTATAGTACCAATCCCACTCACCCTGAAGAAGAGCCCCCGCTCGGCTCGAAACTAGTCGGTACCGACACCGATTTACACGTGAGTTAAGTCGTTTTATAAGTAGTATAGTGGCGATGAGGATGGGATTTTTAATGTGAAAAATTCCCAACTTAATTATAAATAATATTATTTATTGTTGATACGACAAAATGTTTTATTGTAAATTAAATATGTCTAAAAATAATTTAACACTTACGTCTACTTAAAATCTAATATCACACTTTTATTTATGTATTTGTAACAATATGTTTATATCAACATTTGTACCATACGAATGTATGTACAGTATATATGTAATTGAAATATAAAATGATTAAATACTGTTCGTTATATACAATACGGGAATTAAGTACACCGAAGGAACACCCTTTTCATTTGGAATTTCAGGTAGCATCTCTAGCGCTATTTCGCTGGTGTTTTGCTGCAAAAAAAAATTATAATTAAAAATAAAAAAAAACATGTCTATTTCCTCCAAAATATCTACATCGCTTTATACAGACTATACTAACGTTAATTAAAAAAAATATACATAGCATTTATTCTTTGTAAACATAATTTAGTTTAATAAAATTATATTAAATGAAAATTAAATGAATCATTCAATCACTACAATAATTCATTTAATTTTATATTTTATTGCAATCTTTAATTTGATGTTTTAGTAATGGAATTACGAAGTACGTTGCAATTCGTTGATCAATGCACTCTGATAAAAAACATGATTTTAGAATAATTTAATCCTTACCGGTATGTAAGAACAGATGGTTTTTCAGATTGGTGTGCTTTGAGAATCCTCGGGAGCAGATGTGACATTTGTAAGGCCAAGACCCGCTGTGTACATACATATGAGACTTCAAGTCTCCTGGAGTCGGGAACGATTTCGAGCAGAGGTTGCATTTGTGCGGCTTTTCCTATTTAAGAAAAAAATAATTTAGTAAATATTAACAAGAAATTAATAATTTAAATAAAAGAATAAAAAGGAATATTTTTTTTGTGGATTTGTATAGTTGCTTTAAGTTTATTGGTTGGCTCTAGAAATGTCTTTAAAATTATCTCCATTGTAAAATATCTTGACCTCGTCGTAAACCTTTTTAAGAAATCGGGCAAACAATTAACATTTTGATTGTGTGATATTCCTCCTTATATAAAAGCATCATTACTTGCAAACTCGATATGCACATTCACGTAAAGTATTATACAGATTTCTAAATAAAACTGAAGAAATGAAAAATCCACAAATATATTAGTTAAAAAGTCGACAAAAAAAGTAACAACGGCTATTCAAGATTCCATTGTAAAGCTCATAAAGCAGCTCGTAATCTCGCACAAAGATAATGATCAGAAAAAAGAAAACGAAACAGAATCAATGTTGGAAGACAATAAAACGGCTAATAATCATCATCACATCCAATATAATCAAAGTCATGACATTGCACATCATGCGTAGAGCGTGCAAATGAATTTATAATGCGCGTGCGGTGCCGACCGAACCAGTTGCGGTCGGCCCAACTCCTACTCGCTACAGCCTCAGATATGATGCGGCATTTTTACTGCTGGTATAATTGAAAATTTGAAACATTCTTCTAGTAAATGGATTCAAACAAAAGTTGCACATTATTATTTCAAAAGGCTAATTTAAAATCTTCTCTTTTACTTAGGTAGGCTTCCACATTTTTTAGTCTATCAGGAGTCATATCGTATCAAAAAATGAACAAACGAGAAATCTAAATTAAAACATTTTACGTAATTACTTCACGAGTAGAAATTTCAAAATTGTCTCTTCACATAATTACAAAGCAAAAGATGTTGTATTTAAAACTGTACTGAATATGAACATTAAAACACAAAGGTAATAAAGAAATGAATAAAGAAGTTCATAGACAATAGTCTCGTACATTAGAGAGCATTAAAAGTAAATGTTTCTCCCAATTTTGACGGTATTTAAGTGGAACTACCGAGCATCTGCGGTAGTTCTTATAATGACCAGTACACGACGTTATGTCCGGTCACAAATAAGTGTCCCAGTATGCGGTAAATGACAAACATTTCTCATTACCATAAACTGTGTCTAAATATTAAGAAGCACGATGTAGAAGATTTTTTTTAACAAAAAAAAAAACAAAAAAGTAATAAGATTGAATGTCGCTATAGAGGTAGCGGAAGACAGAGTAGGTGTGGATGGATTGTTCGAAAGTGGAGCGAGGAATGAAGTGAAATCAGATGTGAGGTGATAGAGATGTATAGCAAAGTAGAGATAGGTACAGTGCTGACCCGTAGGGAAAATAACACGTTAATGAAAATTAGTATAAACAAAATATTCTATTAAACAAATTTAATTTTAATTATTGATTAGTAGCCTACGTATTTGTCCAGACTGTGTTCTAAATCTGTACCAAATATTATCGAGAGCCGTTGAGTCGTTCTGGAGTTGTAATACTCTAAAATCCTTTTGTAAGTTCTTATTTTATTGATTACAGTGATTGTTCAATGTCAGAATATATGATAATTAAGCTTGAATTTAGATTGTGCCCAATTATTGTGACCACTTTTGAGCTCTCAATATTAATATCGGACGTTGAAATAGAATTATAATAACCGGGTACCCTTCCTCTTTATGAAAGCCGTGTACAATCGCGACCGTTCGCTGTGTTACACATTAAAAAAATACCGTCTCTGCAAACTCCGCCGTTTTTCACCAATTAACGACTGAGGAGTACAAAAACCGTGATAATAGTAAAAGGCAATTTGTTTTCCATCTCCTTTGACCACTGATCGACTATTTTCTTACAAACATATTTTTTAAGGCGAAGGACCGCATACTCTGGAAGACATTGGGAAAGGCCTATGGCTGTTGATGATGATGATATTTGAAAACTGCATCCTATTAGCTACGTATGGACCGTTCAATTGACTTTAGCTGTTAAAGTGGAACACCGCGAACGTATGCGTTGGTACGATAATTAGACAATATTACAGCGTTTAAAGAACAGTTGCATGTCACGAACACAAAATGTATTTGATTTTAATATATGTTTTTTTTTACTACGAAATTAAAACTGACACAATTTAATATTTACATGTTGTTATTTATTTATTGATTTATTTTCGTTGAAAGTTACAATAAGTTAAGTACAAAAACGGAAAATTATTTGCATCGAATTCAACATACTTTGAATGATATTTATAGTTGAACTTTCCGTCCGATAGGGGTTGGTCAAGTCTCATACTAACGATTTCTTTACGAATGTAATCTCAAAACAGCTTCATGGATCTGGATGAAAATTGGCATATATGTAAAACACGGTCATGAAGAATTAAGTTTTTTTTTTTAATTCATTGATTACGGAGTCGCTTGGCTAGTTGATAGCCGCAACTATTGATATGCGGTAGCAGTTATTATTAAACGATATTAGTATTTGTAGGTGTAAGTATTAACAGTTAGACCATTTCCTCTGGTCACAAGTTAATCAAGTTATATTTTATAATCCAATTTCGTTTCCTACGATAGATCCTCCCATTTAATTTTCGCTAGCCCGCCCATAATCTACACGCATCGAATAACCTATAATTACTATAGTCGAACCAATTTAAAAAGTGCCCCCGAAATATATTCAAGTGTGTTAGCGTAAGACATATTTTATGCGGACGGGTTGCCGATTCCCCAGTGGCTTAATCAACTGGCCCTAAAAAAAAACGACTCCCGACATTATTTCGACCTTTCTTGCTACCGAATATTGCAATATATAAATCAATAAACAAAGAACCATTAGTTGTCTGACAATTTCCGTTGGATAAATCACGGCGCTGGCAAAAACCTCAGCCGTCTTATGCGTACAGATAATGAAGGAACCCTCTCTTATGAATCACGAAGAAACTTTGCCATACGCTATAAAACATTGAAACCATAATGCTATTAAAGATTTTATATTTTTACACTTAGAGTGTTCATTATGGTTAATTCGATGACAATAACTTTATAATTTGCTTATAACCTTATAAAAACACTTAAAAGAACCCGTAGCTTATCATTCTCGAACCTTATATTTGTCAACACGTTAAATTTTTGCTTTGTAATTCCAAAACATCCTAAAATATTATAAATAATGACTTTAAGTACTTCCATATAACATTTAATACATCCTATGTCATATTATTAACTCAAAGTATTTATAGTCGAGTTATCAATTAAAAGGATTGAAATATAAAAATAAAAAAAAACATGTTCATATAAAATCCACTCTAGATGGGTAAATCTTTCGTTCGATCACCGATCCGTTGCGGGTTAGTATCTCTTCGTTACAGTGACGTATGGGCAACTGATACGCCGCGCCGGCTTATGGAAATCGAATGCAAATGCAAAGGCCGGCGCTTAATTTAACTAAAATAAATTGATGCGACGCAAACTCGCGTGCCTGGCTATTAGGTTACAGTATCGTTAGGGTTTTTGCTCGTACCGTATACTTACCTGAACGTATTGACTTTGACTTTTTGGTAACTTGTTGTTATTTAAATTATATATTTAAGATACTTTATTTTTGGTATGTAACAGATTTTGTGTAAGGTTTTTAACACTATAAGTTGGCAACGAAGCTAACGAGGCAATTATATTAGCCAAAGTATCGAAGTGCCCGCGTCCCATTGACTTGAGTAATAATATTAAGATACTTATTTAGAACAGTTGGTGTGAATATTCTCGTAATAACTTTATCATCTCATTTCTCAGTTCCGTTAGTGTTAATTTTATACTTAAAATATCAGGACATTTTCATCTGTATTTAAAAAAAGATTTCATCATCTTAAATTTATTTATTTGAAATGTACAAACAAGTTTATTTGATCAAATAATTATTGAATTCTCAATAAACATCTATAATCTTTCAACCTATAACTAATTAATAACCGTAGTCCAATTATCTCGGTGTCCGACTAATCAATATCGTGGTGTCGGTTGAATCTGAAGACAAGACCCACATTAATTGGTCCCTCGTATATCTAAAGATAGCGTTATGATCCCGGGCCGCTCGAAGACCACGGACATTTTTATTGCTAACTAATAAAAAGTCCTTGTTGATGGATGACTGTGAAAAAATTCACACTGCAATACAGCGACATCTACATAGACGAATAAGGCTGATAATATCAACATATAAGGTGGAGTAATTCAGAAAAACGTGTCAAAACCATACTCTTAACGATCTCCAAGAGTCTATCTGAGTCTTAAAAAGTTTGTCAACTCGCTTTTCAATTTCGTGTGGAAATAAAACCCGTCGACCGCTAGCGAAACGCCGTAGAGCTGGACCTGCGGGAGCTCCAAGCGAGCGAGCGAGATGACGCAGGACAGGTGAAGTTGGCGATCTCTCCACTTTGGATCGTTGCGCCAGCGGACGGAAAAAATTGTGTTTTTTTAATATTTTTAAGGTGTAAAAATAATTTTGTAACGGATACAAAAGCGGAGTTATGCGTGATCTCCAAGCCATTGGCTATTTCATTAAGTCACCTTTAATAATCAGTACAGACGGCGAAAGAAAGATAACTCATGATTGATAGTGTTGTGTAGTGGATGCAATCGCTCTGACCGAGCTCACCAACTTTGTATGCATTTTATGATTGCCTTTATTAAGTCGACACCAAGTTTATTTAGATGTTTAATTAGCGATGTGATCTGAAACATATTCCCAAACCAGCTGCTGTCGTGTGACTTCCGCCTAAATTCTATATTTTGTTTAGTCCTTAAAATAACGTAAAACCAGTTTTTTTTTATACGAGAATAAAAGAAAATGCTTATATCATAAAGTAACTTATAATTTATTACAACTTAAAATAAATCAATAACTGTTACTTCAGATTACACGATCGCATACTGGAATTTCAAAGTTGACAGCTTAAGCGCTTAAAGCACACATTGAAAAGGGTTTTATAAATTTATACTAAAACAGCATCTATGATATGAGTAATTAAGAATTAAATTTGATTGTACTTTGAATGCAGATACGACTTTTTGATTATAATCACACAAAGGTTCGTATAAGTATGTACAACATATTTCAATATTCATTTAAAGTGCCGACAGTAAGAGATAACGTCACATGCCTCGTGTACTATGATTGAAGTATTGGCCCCTATTTAATTAAATACAACTCTATTGAGTGACAAAGTTACACTACTATCCATCAAATTATCAAAATTCAATCATTGAATATCCATAAATTTCATAAATTTAATATCATCTTCAGCTCATTACAGGTCCCCGAGGGGCTCAGAGCCTATTATGAGGAGTGACTAGGCCATAGTCAACCACGCTAGTCTAGTGCATGTTGGTTGACTTCACACATATCTTTGAATTTCTTCGCCGATATATGCAGGTAGCATCACAATGTTTTCCTTCACCGTAATAGCGTCGGATAAATACGTCGGCTTAATATGTCTATATTATAATTACTAGTATTCAACTATGAATTCAAAAAAATAATAATAAAGAATAGCCTATACGCTAACCAGACAGTAAGCTGTTTCTATACCGAAAAAATAATGAAGAATAACAAGCAATACTTAAGATGACACATCTCTGAGCCAAATTTCATCCCGGCCCATTAAGCCGTTTAAGAGTTAGTTACTAACAACATTCGTATTTATAGGATAAGGGTAAGGTCTTTAAAAATCTTAGAGAGTAAATTTGTTGTTATTATTTGCTAATTAAATATGCAATTCTTATGACAATTGTGTCTTAAACTGCGATAATCACATCTTCAACAAGAATACTTTGTTTTGTTTTTATGTATGAAAATCCCATAATTTGGTAAAAAAAAAAACATCTAATAGTTTTGATATTGTATATGTTTAAACAGCTGATAACATAAAGATACGATGTGAATCTGTCACGGTAAAACATTGTTGGACGGGGTCTTGCAAGTTCCGCAAACTAGACATTACGATTGACACATCTGCATTTTTTTTTACAAATAGCAAATGTTCTACCGACGCTGCGTTCAAATGAAGCGGAAAATAGTATTTATCTGCACGCGTCGTGTTGTAATAAAAACAGATAGCATTAGGGTGACCAATTGTGTATTCAATTTTAGGACTTCGAAGTTGAACATTAGGATATTCATTTTTGACATATTTTTAAACGAAAAAGTAATAAAGAATTAGTATATTAATAAATTTAACAATAATTCTATACGAAAGGATAAATAGCTAATAATATATAGACAATGAAAACACATGTAACTTTATTGACATATTTACAATGTAACCTTGATTTTGAGTGACATGAATTGTAGAAAATCATATTTTTATTTTTGTTCTTACAGTGACCTACATGTTAAGTATTGCCAAAGTATTTTGGCTATAACCATGGTAATGTGACCTATACAAACGATATGAAATGTCTACAATATAAGTTTGATTCTGGTCATCATAGTTAACGAAACGCGGCACGCTCCGTGGGGCTGATTAAAATGAATTATGATTGTTGGCGATACAACATTGGTCATTATTTGTAAATCAAGTGTATTGTTGGGTTCATTGCGTGGACGGCACGCGAGCCTTGATGACTGTTGTCGAGTCGACAATTAAAAAAAAAACAATAGTCACATTAAGGTGCTGTATTCCGGTATAAGGTTGCAATAACACGATAGGTAGTTTATATTTGTGTGGACTAAAAAAAATCCGAATATCTCTGGTTATTATTTTTATTTACACGTGCAAAAGAATTTAAATACTTTTAAAAAGTTCTTAAAAAAATAACACTGTAAATAAATTAATAGAAATTCTTTAATAACTGTTAATAACATCGATATCATCAATTTCAGGTAATCAAAAGAAGTCTTGTTTTCTTAATAAGCTATCTGGCTTCAGATTTGAAACAATAAAAGGCTACGGTGAAGACGCTAAGGCTTAAACATGTTTAGTTTTAAAGTTTCTTGATTCGAACTCAGAGAGTGATTGGGCAAGATTAAATGGTAAGTATTACGCCGTCTTAACAGGAAAGGTAGGCACATTTTAAAAATAAACATATAGTTGTTAAGACCAAATGTCAAAGTGTAATTATTCTTTGAACAGTTTTTTTTAACTTTCACACACTAATATTTCTTATACCGTTTCAACTAAGCTCTAGAATTGTGCTATGGTATGGTTTAACACGATAGTTGAATGGCGGGATTCGAAGTCTCGACCACGTGATCGGAAATCTTACTTAGCCATTAGGCTATTGATGCTTCTCAAATAGTTCAACGTTAATAGTCATAGTTAACTACGTAATGAATGACTTAATCAATACAGAAATCTCTTTGCTCCGCCGAGAGCAAACATGTCTAATTGCGTCAAATGATCGTTAGTGGAACCGATGATTGATAAAAAATATTCAATAGAAAATTTATATTGCCGCCAATCAAAATACAAAGTACGTCGTAATACGGTTATAACAAACTAGAAGTTTGTAATAGTAGCTAAAGTACAGTCACCTTCCTTCACAGTGTTACAATTACAGAATATAGAAATACTATTATGCTGCCTACCGCAAACATTTAAACTCCTCCCATTATTAATTTATACAGGATAGTAATCAAATGAAATAATACAATGAATGGAGAATAACTAAACTAGCACGTGCCATATTTTGACCAAATAAACATCAGGTGAGATCGTGATCAAGTCTTTATAAAACATTTGGTTATATCATCATCATCATCATCATCATCATCATCAGCAGCCCCTGTCTGCCCACTGTTGGACATAGGCCTTTCCCAATGCCTTATAACAAGCAACAAATATTATATGATTTAAATTATGCTATTGTTTCAAAACTTACCGATATTTCACATTCCATGATGTTGATATGATTAGCGCGTTTAGGATAGGACACCGCGTACGAAGATGACTGTACATTCGAAAGTATATTGAGCCAATAAACCCGTTGATTGACTTCCTGCCTTTTAAATCCCTGGTTCATTTTGTCGTTTGATTTCTTCAAATAATTATTTATGACTTACTTTTATATGTCACGGTGAATGACCAATATCCGTTATTACGTACTTTTTAAGCAGCACTTAAGTATAAAGCGGGAGATAACCAAGATGTTAAATGTTATTTTTTTATAATTAACTAAATTATTTGTAAACCAGCAACAGCCAGTATGATTATGCAAATGTTAGTGGTATTTATGGTAATAAAAAAATAATTTTCTATACACTCGAGTAGGCCATATTTAATTTAATAATAAGAACTGGTTGATTTTAGTAAAGATTAGATTTTGCCCGCGACTTTCAGCGCGCGGAATAAAAAAAAAGTATTAAATATTTAACGGTAATAAAGCTTTCTTTTGGTGTATGAGTTTTGAAAAACAGACCATTAATTTGTGACTTTATTAGAATAGGGTTACCTATTTACAGTAAGTAAGAAATATTTACAGTAATGGTGACCACGGACAGGTCGACGCAGCGTGGGTAGGCCTCCCCCAAGATGGACCGATGTTCTCGTTAAGTTTGCGGGAGTATCCTGGATGAGGGCGGCCGAGGACCGATCGTGGTGGCGATCTTTGGGGGAGGTCTACGCTCAGCAGTGGGCGACATGTAGCTGATATGATCATGATGATGGTTTACAGTAAATGATCACCTAAGTAATTATAAAACAACTCTGAGTGTAGAACAAACATGTCTTGAATTTAAAATATAATTGTCTCTATTTCATTTTTAATTCATCTTTTAAAATGTTTTCATAATAAAAATTCGAATTACCAAAATATAATGAAAGATTTTTTATACTAACGATTTTTAAAACCTTATTGCACAAGCAGGTGCATCAGACGGAACGCACCGGTCCTTTAATGAGATTATAAAAACAATATGGCGCCGGTTGTAAAGGCGGGAATTTATTTTTGATGGTGTAAAACCTTTTTACAATACCACGGTTGAAACAAATGCTGTTAATTTTTAACATACTTTATAAAATCGTTATATTAAAAGAAATGTAATTATGTCTAAATTCTATATATTATTGTAGCTCACGTGTAACTCGGTGTCAGTACTAGTCGGTACTGACACCGAGTTACACGTGAGTTAAGCAGTTTTATAAGTAGTATAGTGAAATGGCTCACGTAATTTTTAATAATTTAATGGTATAATAGCATTACAAAAATGAATTACTTTGTATTTGCGTTTAAGTAACTATGAACATAAAAAAGTTTTCTAGTATAAATCTTGCGCCAGACGTTAACTGCGTATGGAACAATTGTTAGGACAAAACGTTTGATACGAGTTCGCCTCAAACGTCCAACGTCTTTCAAGGTTAGTGAGGGACGCGTTGACAGCGAACAAATAACGAAGCTTTAACGAGTAGAGAGTGTCAGCTTCATGCAAATTGTGTCGACGCTTTTGGATACATGTAACGTAACTTACAAATCGCCTGTTATTCCCAATTCTTGTAAATTCCTTTGTTTCCATTTTACAAACTTCATGCATTGGAAAGAGATAGAAGTCTTTCTAGCTGCACCGTATTTAGACGCATAGAATAGAAAACTGTCTCAGAAATTAACGTTTAATTTTTATTAGAGGTAAATTGATTGAAAGTAGCATCGTTTAGTTATAGTTTATAGTACAAATACTGTAATAATCATTTTGAATAATAGATTCTTATTAAGTTACCTAAATATTTTAAAGCTGTCTACACACCTTCGGTTTCAGTTGAATAATTGTGCACTTACGTGTGTAGCTAAAATTATATGGGTTCAGTAAAATGTACAGTTCTCACTTTTGCTAACATGCGGTTAAAACTGTAGGTATGTAGAAGACGTTATAATAAATTCCGAGATGTATATTCTATTATTCAGAAAGATGTGTTTTATTACGTTATTTATAAGAATGTAATGTGTCTACATGTGCGTGTGTGAGTGCATTCTATTGTGAATCATTCTGGTACATCTGACCATTGTGAAAATGCATCATTACTGAGAATGGAATGACTAAGGCGGTAAAGAACAATTTAACCCATTTCCTTGACATTTGAATTAAATATTTTATTTCACTTTATAATGAATGGCGTCTTAGCAATAGGTATTGTTCAATTGTAACATAAATTGTCAACTAAGTGAATGTTGTTGCTAAGTGATGTTGGTACTCAGTTGTCCACCACTCAGTAAGTAAGAAAGCTAAATACAGTTTTAAAGAAGTACCAACGTATGTAGGTACTAAACCGAAAAACGTTGTAAACATCCGAAATTGTCTAATTCCCACGAAGGAGCAAGGAACCGTGTCTTGATACTGAAGACGTCGCGGCCAGCGGAGCGTGGCTTCACACGGTCGTGTGTGAACCGTCGCCGAGATGACCGCGCCGCCCCACTCGATGCTCTACTGTTTTTTTACAACACGCTCATATGAATTTATATTTAAGCTATAATAATGATAATATATACAGTTTAATTAAGATTATTAATTGAATTGTTATTTCATGAAATCTGTAAATCAAATTACGTTCTACCGACTGTTAATTGTTTACAGAGGTTGTCAAATTATTATTTTGAAAATATGGACTTAAGATTGACTCACGAAATATGATGAAATAACATTTAAACGTCTTTCCTAAGACCGTACAGAATAAATGAATTCAAAATAGTGTAGCTTGTTTGAATAGAGACAACAGATCAGAAACAGTGATTCTAAGCGTAGTTATTAATTATTTAAAAATAACATAAAGAATATCTCTGCTTGGAGACTCCTTGGTACGCAATTAACGATTATGTGAACAGAATTTACACTTATTTGGGGTTAAGTCAATTATTTATCAATCTTTCATGATTCCGAAATAAATCTGTCAAAAGGAATCCATGATATTCTTAAATCGATACAATTATTTATTTTATGTCGCAAGAGTCTCGCATGGATGCGTCAAGCCGAGTCCCTTGTTCCCACGGTGACCTGACCCGGTAATTCATTGGCCCTTCCTACGCCTTAGACAACTACCTGTGACCGCAGGTGCTCCTTAAGAAATAAGGGCTGCCAAGAACCTAAAGCCCAAATTTAGGTCGACACCATTTGACGAGTTAGAAAATCCTTCAAATTATAATTAATTATCATTTACTTTACATTGAAATTATGATTTATTTAAAAATGAATAACACGTAAATTGTTCCGTAATTGCTGACATTATTAGTAAAACATTTATTTAGCGAATTAGCAACTGAAAATTAGTAATGAGTTAGGCCAAGTTCATATAGTCTCAACTATTAATTGAAGTTATTAAAGATTTTTTTTTGTTATAAATTAGGGTTTATAATAAAAAAATAGTTTAAGGAATTTCCTTCCCGTGACAGCCCTGTGTGCACTGACCGTGTACAGTTGTGTGATTTTCTTAAGTCGCGGACACATGAGGTCATAGTTAAGTAAAAACTTGAAGGGGCGTTATGGGAAGTGAGCACGGTAACATCACACTATAATGTTCACAAAGCTTTACCGACCTGTAATGTAACGCCACGGAATATATTAACATCGCTTATTGTTCAATTGGAAGTCATACCTCTTTACTCTGTGAAAATATCACGCTCTTTGTTTCGGATTTTCATAATTATGTGAAAAACAAGAAAATTCAATTTTGTATTTTTCGTAATTTTTAAGTATTATAATAAAAAAAATACCGATTATTTTAGGGGTAGGTATACAGGTAATTGAGGATGTTTTTGACAATTTCAACTTAACCAATTTGTCTTGAAGAGTTCCAAAATTGGCACCGTCGTTGTCTTGAAAAATACGTAATGATGAGAATTCACGAAGACATACTTCATTGGATTTTATGCTTCAACGGTTAACTAAAAAGACATCATGCGTCTTAGTCTCTCTTTTGTTCGTACCTTTGTCCTCTTCTCGTTTAGAAAAAAAACTTAAGTCACTCTACGTAACATATTACTTGTAATTCTTGCTTAAGATGCAAACAAAAAACCCTTATAGGGTTACAACGGTGCGAAGTGATCTTTTGTCACGGAACAATCTGAGCGGGCAATTAAATGTACACATAAATGTAAAAAAAAAATGTAATTACAAACAACTTCACATCATAAATGCAAAAGGATATGCTGAGGTAGCATGTGAATTATCATTAAAAACAACTGTAATAACACCATCTATTGTCTTATCAAGGATAACTTGTTTTTATTAAGTTACGCAAATCAATTGTGCTCGTGAATAAGTTTCCGCGATTGAGAAAAATGTACAAGAAATTGAATATGATTTTCCAACATTATTTATTTTAAATTAAATACGTCTTTATTAATTCTTTGAAAATTATTTTTAATTACTTTCAAATATTCCATGTAATCAACTATACGAAATCATGCGACAGTTCACGTCAATGTGTTATGTAACTAACATACTAGTTATGTGAACCAAAAATCGATAGATTTTTTTCACCAATTATGATTTGAACCTTACCAAACCATTAAGCATCATGCAACAAGTGACAAATCCAAGCAAACCCTATACTTCATTGCTGCTTTTCTCATATCGTAACTAACGTTCGTTTGTTTCGTGACAAAGCAACGAGTGACGGAGAGATTGTTGCTACATTTTCATGTCTCCCCCTATGTACTTCGCTTTAGTCCCTAATAAACATGATAAGGTTTTCGAGCAGTTTATACTAACATACCTTTATATGTGTCATTCGATGGTAGTACAGGTTGGAACTGGCGGTGAATCTCTTCCCGCAGTGTTGACACTGATGCGGTTTCTCTCCGGAGTGGATTCGTCTGTGAGTGTTGAGGCTGCTCGATGTACTGAACCCTTTGTTGCATACCATACACACGTGGGGCTTTTCACCTGAAGAAAATTACTAGTTAAAAGGTTGTTTTAAGTTACCAAGTATTGTTTTTTTTTAAACAGTATTAGAGAATCAAGATGAATCATTCCATGTTTCGAGTTTCCTTTGAGCACAAGTGTGTCATATTATTATTGTTAATAAATGATTACCTGTATGAGTTCGCATATGCCTCTTCAACAGAGACGGCCGATCGAATGCTTTCCCACACACTTCACATGGCAACAGCGCTCTTTCAGATTTCGCTGGCCTCCTTTGTATTTTAGGCGTCATTTCCAGTAATTCACTCGACGAGCCGGCCGATGATGACGTCAGAGAATCTCCGGACACCGATTTGTGTTCATCTTCGGCACCAGATGGCGGTGATATCGGCAGTAGTACTCGAGATAGAAGGGACGTGGATAAGTCTAACGGAGAATCTGTAAAGAAAAGATATCATTATTATTATTATTATTTTAAAGCACATCATCTACTCTTTAACATTTTATACTGCGTAATATAATCAATGCATACCCTACTTATATTCTATTTGACCTGACGATAGTAAATGAATAACTCACTCTATTGTATCAATAAATTTAGACCAAACTCTCATCATTAAATAATTCCAAAGCAAAGCATAATAAAGACAATAATTGACGACCATAAAACCGTTATTGTCAAAGTGTAGACAATCTGTATTTATGACATATAATATATTGAAACTAGTTTCATACATTTCTTAATACTGATCGTAAAATGTCTATTATTTTTATGGTCAGTAGCCACCGTTTTCTTTGATGATGCAGTCACAGCGTCAAGCGATATCTTTGAGAATTTAGTGTTTTATGACTGAATAATTTTGTCAAACGAAAAAGTTCAAGTCAAGCAAAGACATGTCACAATCAAATATTCTTTTTAATAATTATTGGTTTAAAATATAATTTTCATTATCAGTGGTCAGTTATATACTAGTATGTACATTTTTGTGTACTCGGTTATATCAGATACTGGGTAGATACGTGCGACGATAGGTCGGTAGAGACGTGAATATGGAGCGAAGCGTAAAAGTGATGGCAATCTTTATCTTTATCAAGCCGACACTCGATTCAATTCTATTTTCTTTAATCGTAATATTTATCGAATATTATTAAATTGTTTAAAACTCAAAAAATTGGATTAAAATGATATTATTTTCGAAAACTACTACCTCATACAGTTCTGTACAGTTCAGTATCTACCTCATAAAGTTTAGACAATTTTTATACCTGTGCTTTTTACCTTCTTAAATTAATAAAACAAAACACATCAGATTTTAAAATTAACCAAACGTTACTGTGATTGCTAGTTCACAATGTAACTGACATGTTAATGGATAATACGTACCCTCCTATTATAGGTTAATTCTACAATAATATGTTATAACATTGGTCGAAATATCGTACGACTTTCTATATTATCATTTAAGGCAATGAATGCATTGTCTTCAAGCTACTTATATTAAATAATAACAGTGAACAATGCTCTATAACTTAAATTCAATACGTAAGTTACAACACGAACAATATAAGTAATATGTATACAAGTATGGAGGCTTTCCGTCGACAGCTGCATTCGAATCGATATGGTCTCCGATCGGATCCGCCTTTGGCTCGCAAACGGTGCCGCGGTGTTATCTCGCAACGCTTATAACTGCTGATTTAAGGCGTGTTTACAATAATTATTAATTATGGCTAAACATAAATTACAGTGTAATTTCGATTTCGATGAAATATTTGTTTCCTTTTTGTCAATACTGTAATTTTACATTTTTACTTTTTAACATAGAAAGATTGAATCGTATTAAGTGAGGGTACTTAGGAATGTTTATCGAAATCATTTTTATTACTGTAGATGATAGCTGTTATATAATATATTATTATTGTATTTCATACGACGTATACAATTCCAGTATAACTCGTTGAAGTCTTTTTGAGGGCCAATTTTAGCTGAAGGATTTGCACTGGACTCTACAAAATTAATTTTACTAATTTAATAAAAACTATTTAGCTGGCATTCATTAATTGACTTGTAAATCATCATAATATATAAATATAGATGTTCAAAGGTATTTAAGGTAATTTTATTTGTCATGTCTCGGAATTATTTTGGGTCACTGCGCTAGCCTAGTTTGATAAGAAAGCTTAAAATAAAACGCTCGTATCGTTTCCGTTCAGACAAGTTAATTTCAATGCATCGACAGCGGAGACAAATGACATTCGCGTAGATTATTTATTCAAAAACGCTACCGCATCAGGTGATGTCAACTTTTAAAAATTGTTTTCCATTAAATTGATAACACGCTATAAATCAAATAGCGAGAACGCCGTTCGCCGCACGCCGTCCGCTGCCTTAGCGCGATAAAAAAGCAATCTCAAAACGCGCGACTACCGAAACGAGACGCCAGCGGAAGGCGGAATGTACTTTGATGTGCCCGCTTATACGAGTGTCCACAGTTGAAGCGAATTAAGTAGAACCACTTTATATCAACTGAATGCTGGACGAATTAACATGTACACTATAAATGATTTTACTAAACGACGCATTAAGTGGAACATTTGTTAAACAAATACTTGTTATGGGATTTTTGTCACACTACAAATATACTAACTAACAGAGACTACAAATTTTCTTATTATATTTACGGTGACCCATAATTCTATATAGGGTTTTGTTAATTTTGTGTTCATATCTGGATAAAAATATTATAAATTGACTTTGTTGATTTTCTTAAAATAATTATATTTATTTTTTATATGTTTGTGTCTTATTTATCCCAACAACTTTCTTATTTAAAACGTAACTCAAATTATAATTACATTTTTCTTAGGTTACTTTGTGAATCATGCTATTAATGTCTGCTATTCAACGTGTGTTACGATCCAGTTTCAGTAACTCAAAATATAACTATTCGAATGTCAGATGACGCAAGAAATCATCTGCTAAGTGAAGACTTATTAGTAAAAACCTTTAAGCTGAGATCTAACGAGTCTTTGTAGTCTATCGCGCGCGCGATCTCCGTCGCCGCGCGTCGCAGAACACGAACTCAATCTTTAGATATCCCATTCGCTTGTCCTATCAGCGTGCGAAAATATTCACAGGTAATAAATTCACTCCTTTCTATTTGCCGCTCGGATAAAACTATAAACATTTTCAATCAATATCGAGACGGATTTATTAATATACATTGCCATGTCGAAGTGTTAACTCTTACTTAGATCATCATATTGGAAACACATTTTATTCATTATCAAGAATACATACGTAATACTAAACTTTCCAAAAGTCGATATCTAGTACCCTATTATTGAATTAAAATAATGTTAATCAAACTTAACACATCCACGAGTGATAAATAAGAAAATAAAACATTAAATACTTAAGTGACTGATTTATACCGTATACAAGTGAAACCACGGATTGCAACTGGCTATTTAAATTTTCAATTAATTTATTGTCTAGCAATTTTATAAAAAACAAAGACTGTCCAAACATTTGCACGTTAAAACGTATTCATTTAATTAAATCGTCTCAAATGTGTCGAGAAAACAAACTATAAATCTACTTTCACCGCTTCAACATTTGCGTACGTGCTGCAGACGAACCGTTCAGTCATTACGTTCATTTTGTAAAGATTGCATGAGCCATAATAAATACCTCGCACGTATCGCGTGTAGATTATTTTGATTACATATTCAGACGGTATTAGTTGGAGATATTTATTCAGTAATTTTACACTGTGAAAGGATGGCAAGAGTCGAGACGTTTACACACTCTATTATCATCTTTACCGTGAGTTTACATTGACGAAACTCTTGTCTAAATACTTACTGTTATATCATCTAAAGAAAAGAAGACTTGGTCAACAAGGTTGTTTTGTAAATTATTAGGCTATCGAAAACAGCTGACGGCATTCTAAACAGTGACTGTAAACTACAGTTTCTTTATTAAACTTCAACCATTGATCGCGTTTCGTGTATATCTGTTATACTTAACATACTAAAGACGAATATTTTACTCACCTTCCAAGATAGAATCCATAGTCTGTCTGTACAAGTTGTTCCTCATTCTTACGAAAAATAACTCCTCAGGTCGCTCGGGTAAATAGTATACTATAAGTTCTGTATGTGCTGAAATAGGTTTCACTGCTTCGTACACTGGCTCACCCTTTACTTTAGTGCAAACTAAGTTTACCTGGAACAAACAGTTTTTTTTTAAACTGGCCTGGTATAGTTTTTTTATACGAGAAGGGGGTATTGGTGAGGCGGAATCACAAGAGTAAGCATCGACGCCCATAGACATCTGCAATACTTTTTCTTTTTATTGAGGACAGGATTTTTATATTATTGGTTAGGTTACTTAAATGTAATAAAAATGCCAAATACAGTTTAATCATTTCAAATAAAATTAACAAACTTAATTAAATATAATAAAAGAAACAATGCTGTATTATAAAGTGACCTAATGGTTTTAAACATATTCTATTAGTTATTTAACTTACTTGAGGGCCATAATTCTCAGACGCGCGCAGAAATCTTACCCAGTTGCAATGCCTTACTTGTACTCCCCCTGAAGTGCAAACTTCGTCGAAAAGACCGAATCTATGACGGATCTGTAACAAAGAAAAAGCCCTTAAATAATGTAATGTGTTTTATTTTTCTTATAAGAAGAGGCCAAACTGACGGCCGAATTACAAAGACGATGAGAGATTCAGAAACCAAAGCCAATAGGCAGAGGACTGCATACTGTAGAAGGCAATGGGAAAGGCTTATGCCCAGCAGTGGGCAGACAGGGGCTGATGATGATGATGATGAATAGCAGTATCCAAGTAAAGTTGCCTGGGTAAAAGTAGTTTATTGTTGTATAAATTACGTGAAATCAGTCTTAGTTGTAGTCTTATAGAATTGCATGAGAGTGCAGACCGAGAAGAGCTAGTTCTCAATAAAATAACAATTAAGTAAATCGACTTCCTCAATATAGGAGAAATAGCAAATAAAACTATGCTTTTAACCTTAAAATGCTCTTTCATATTATTCGCATTCGTAAACATTTAATTTCCATGCACCTTATCTTAATTCATAGAGATATCGTCTTGAATAAATGGGTCGTATCAAAAGCGCCGCGGGTGGAAATTACGAGAATGTATTTATAATCGCATAATCAATAAGAGTTTCATTTTATACCATCTAGAATTATAAACGACAGAGTCCTGAGAGCAATACGCTTATATGCGCAATGATAACACGTGAAATTATTCGCATTTCTATAATAGCTGTTGTCAATGAATATTCAATCATTTTACAGACGCATTAAACTTAAGTATTTTCTATTCATAAAGCGCAAACTTTTTATAAATTTGTTATGTAGGATCTTAGAAATTATAACACGTATTTGAATAAATCTTTTTGTAAAAACAAGATTTACACTTATGAAAGGTTTTAAGCTATATTAACACGCTATTAAATAAAGGAGATGAGTAAATAAGAAAAAATACATCATGCGACAACTTCATAATAAATATTTTAACGTTTTAATCTATAAACAATCCTAAGACTAAGCCATCGTCAAGAAAAGATTTCTCAAATTTTCAATGATGTATCCAATCTTCGCATGCTTAATCTATGATAAGACAACCTCTAAACAGCCGGCGCGTTCCCAATACGCAACGACGTGAAAATTACGACAAATAACGCGAGCGAATCAAATGTGCTCGCTCGTGGTACCTGAGCAATTAGCCGGTAAGATACAGGCCCCGGCGAGGCCGAGTCGAATCTTTATTAGCTACCTGATCTTTAAATGTACCTTTACCATACTTTCGAGATATCTTCGAGCACACATGGTTATTAAAATAAATTTCATAACGATTTCAAAGACTATAAATAAAATTAATACTTTAAGAGACCTACCAATGTGTTCTGATGTAATATCGTCATTCATTTTAAACGAATATTAGCGTGCAATTCAAAACAGTGGTTTGTATTATATATTATATGTTATAGTGTGTACATATATAGTCTAAAACGTTACACAAGTGTAGGTCTTGTCACTACAAAAAGGATTATTCAAATCTGTACTGTGATTGCTGAGATCCTTCATAACAAAGTTCGTTCTAAACTTCAAATCAATTTAAGACCTTGAAGATACGAAAATCTAAAATTTGTGTTGTTTTTTTAAACTGTAATGTATGAAAGAAAAAAAATGTTATAATTATGTCAGTTAATAACAAATACAATTACAAAACTTGTTAAGTACATAGATAAAAAATTAAATCTTCATTTAGTTATTTCAATCTTGATTAAGATGAAATAATTACGTTAAATTTAATTAATGTTGCCATTAAGATGATGGTTAATTGATAAAGTTTCAGTTGACCATTCATCTAATATATCAGCGTTTATAGCCTTCAAATGTTGCCATGTAATAAATATGTAAATTTAATACTAATATTGTACGCTTAGTTTAAATCGGAACTCTCAACTTAAATTATAGCAGCATTTCAATCATAATTCACTTTTTATTTTGTTTGTAAACAACACCTCTATATTTTAATTTCATACAGTATTTAAATTTGGAAACTAGTCGAATAGTACTCAAGGTCTGCTCATCGGTTACCGTCGAGCCTATCTATTTTTTTTTTAATAGTAGCACATTTTTGTTAATTTACTATTATTTCTTTTGCTCCAACTGAGCTCCAAGCTGTGTTAGGATATAGTCAACGATAATAGTCCATAAGGGTGGTGAATTCGAATCCATTGGAAATCCGTACCTACCAGGCTATTGGCGCTGGGCTATTATGTGGTGAGATTCTAAGATGCAATTTCAATAACTTGAAAACGCGTTTGCGATGGTAAGTGTTACCAAAAACGCGGCACGGACAATATTCGGGGAGCCAACTTAAAATTCCATCCGTGCCTCACAAAATGAGCGTACCGATCCGAATTTATTACGAGGGCCGGCAATCGATTCTGTATCGATTTTTAATCAATCTCCTAAATGGTCTCTATCAAATTTAATTGACGTCAGTCGTGAGAGCCCTAAAAAGCCTGCGCGTATTGACCGACGCGATCAAAAACAATTATTGAGACATAAGCTAAGGGTACCCCGTACCTCACTAAATTATACATTTTTTTTAGTTCTTCTTTAAATGAACAGTGACAGACTAATGGCTCGTCTTTCGACTCACGATTGCAACAAGGAGTTTATATCTCAACGAATCTATATAAGCTTCATTGTTTCAAAAGTTCTAACAATTGCTGTAACCAATAAACTACAATTCCAATAATATGTAAAGCAATAAAAAAAAAACATACTGTAGCTATAAATTTATTCTTCTCTTAAATAGCTTCTGCAGTCGTGATAGCCAAAGGCTTTAGGCTGCGTACCCGGGTAAACAAGCCCGTCCAAGGGCCCCAAGTCGCACTTGATTTGTTTCCGGCCATTAACAACTGTACCATAAATTTTATTCTTCATGTCCACTAAACGTAAGTTAACTTCTCTATTATAGAACATATTATATTGATCTGCTCCAGATATGTCACGTTACGATTGGGAAAAAAAATATGAATCTGCCTATAACTAAAAATAAAATAATTTTTATAATGGAGAATGTTAAGGGATACATTTTTAAATTAAAGAATAACATGTCGCCAAATCAAGTGGGTACGTTATTCTACCTAGAAATAAAAAAATCTAGGCGAGACCAACAAAATTACATAAGGACTTCGAATTAGATACCAAGGATTCAGCAAGACAAATAGCAGCAAAATAAAAAGTTACCATATTAAAAAAAGGAATTACTCTGTTGTTAGGTAGATTGCTCATTGTCTAAATATTAAAATAATTCAGAATGTAAGTGGATTGAGGTAAATACGACAATGTTTAGAAACACTTTAGTAGTATAATAAACGTATTGAGAAATAACAACACGAATCCGCTTATAACGAAGCTTCAACTAAATCGAAGTTTTGAAGATTCCAAAGTTATTTATTTTACTCTCCTTTCGTAACAGTAACGAGTAGGTACGGTCAGCGAATTGGTTATACAACGAAAGTATTTGGTATTATTAATGTAAAAATTATGAAAATGGCAGACGTAACAGCCGGCAACCTCATGCGAGAGTAATACATTAATTTCATGATCGCGTTTTTAAACAGAAGCCAAAATCGACGTCCGCGCCCCGGGCCCGCATTACCGACGTCTCCGTATGCACTGCAAGTTAAATTTAGAACCGGCGCGTTTACATTGCACGATGCAACTTGACGGACGGCAAAAAAAATCAAGTATAAAGTGTAATATGAATATTCAAATTTTTAGTCAAATCACATCTCTTTAAAATAATTTTGATTATAGGTACTTTGAGAACCACAATTTTTGTTATTAAAAAGTTACAATTTATTTTATGCAACGATAGGGTTAAACACTTTAAGTACTTACTTAACTTTTAATTTATTAAGAAATACAGTTATTGAAACTTACAAAGGAACGTTAGTTATAGTTAGTATAATTTATTGCTGAGACACTCAATTTCTGTATGTCCTGTCAGCATGTTTGGCATGTCTTTTATGTTAATAATAAATATTAAGGTTTCATGATGACGTACGTCGAAATATTTCCTCAGCCGAAAAGCAACGAAGTGGAGTGAAACGTACAATGGAAACCCGACGTGAAGGCATGAGCGGTGCGGCCCCCCGGGGCGATCATTTGCCGCACTTCCACCAAATTGCGCGGCCGCGTTCGTGCGCGCGTGCTATTACACGCACAGAACGTCGACTATCAATGAAACGGCTCGTTAGACCGCCGCCGCCGCCGCCGCCGCCGCCGCTGCTGTCTACCGAATTATTTAGATAGACCAGAGTTAAATGAAAAAAGTTGACCTCGCCAGGTGTTCGAGTAGCGGCTCATCTTTCATTTGTTTCTTGAAATTATTTCAAATACATAAAGTATTTATTACTAGTACTATAGGTTTCTAATAAGAAGCTTATTGGCTGTGCCCTCGTATTAGAATTTTTAATTTATGGTCATAATGGTATTTCAAAAATAATGATTTTCGGTACGGATGTTTCTAGTTATTTATTAATGTAAACGTAGTATTATTATAACACGGTATGACGTAAATTTGAATCAATATTAATTATATGATTTGAATCTTATCTTATGTAAGATTTAGAAAGGTGACAGCAGGTATATAGAGCTAGGATACTTTGTTACCAATACAGCACGTGCCCGGAGACACGAGACGAGTGTCCGGAGCGGTTTCTAAAACAACACGAAGTCGTGAAGGCCGCGGGTGAACAGTAATAACATCGCATTACTGCAACCGGACACTTAGTCCGTGTATGGGAGCTGGTCCAAGGCAAAGACTATAAAAGGCTTTTGTAATCGTTTATTTTCCTATTAAATTGCGTTTTTTTTTGTATGAAAGAATAAGGTATTGTTATTAAAATTTTAATAAATTGTGTTCTGATGAAAATGATCAATGTTTTAATGTTTGAATAATAAGAATGACCATCCCCATCTATTGAAACATTCCTTTCCGATATCTACTTTCATTCGTATAAAGTGCTTGGTGTAGTCTCACTTCTGAAAACTTTAATAAAGAAAAAATGTTTTAATAAGCAACGCAGAATACTTAACTCTACTGCTGAATTATAGCAAAACTCTAATAATCAATAAATATATCTCACAATATCGCTTGTAATTTGTAACTTGGACAGCGCCTGACTGCAGGGCGACCGCCGTACTTCCAAACGGTACAGTCATGATTCAAATTGCATCTCATTTTGCGCTCTACCCAACGGTTGCAACGATTTTGTACCGATTGACAGGTAGTACATCGCGTTCAGACGAAAATTATACCATTGAAATATTTTTAAGTGCCAAATTAGTTTTAGGTATCCAAAGTACCTTAATAACCAGTTGCTCTTAAAAATTATGAACTTTTTAAGTCTTTAAAGTTGACATGACTGAAGGTGAAGATGTTAAAAAACCATTGATGTTAACAATGTAGTTTGTATGACCTAAAAATCAACTATCTAGAAATGGATTTGATAGGAGACGGCGCTGGATCTTCTTATATCAGAGTCTAGGACCCACTTTGGTTCGGTGCGCCAGCGGGGTAATTAAGTACAGATGAATTAGTTTGGACATAGATATGGCTGTCATATCAGAAAACTGAACTATTAGTATAGATAAATCAAATCAACGAAGCATGTAAACATGGCGGTTTACTAAACGCTTAATTAAATTACGTCGTGACAGTGTAATAGCTTTGTAAGTTGGTGTTTAGTGGGCGATTGCGTGCGATACCGAGCGTAACGCTTCACGGTCCGATATACCACGCGGTGGGGTGACTGTCAGACCGTGGACACCTGGTCTTTAAATCACATCTTAATGACTACATTATGTGCACAACATAAACATGTTAAGTAATCTTATAGATTATTTTAATTATAGAGAACATAAATGCAAGCTTTGACCGTCGAGACTCTTGCCAGCATATACTTAAACTTAAATTAATAAGATTACAAATGTTTAATTCACGACCTGAAAACATATTGCGTCATCTCTGAACGACTAGTGAACAACAAAATTTACAACAGTCGCAGACATCTCATAAAATGGTTCTATATAAAAAAAATACTATCAATGTGACAAGGCATAAAAAATTGATAAAAAAAATCTTTGCTTGTATATATCACGCATCGTTGACCATACAATACATTAATCAATTATCACTGAATCAGGTGCTTTACCAGCTGTTACAAGGGGAATGATATTTCACGGTCCGGTATACCACGTGTATAGAGGGTGGGCAGTAGACCATGTCATTGTCAACACCTGTAATGATAGTTGAGTAGCGTTTAATATACAATTGTATTCTAATTGAGACATGGTTTTGGTAACTTTTTTATTATTGATAAATTGAATTATCATTTATTAGTGAATATGTGACAAAAGCTCTATGTTCAAACTGTATTGAGACGTTACTTTAAACATTAAGCTCAGTGAGATGCCACGCGAAATAATTTCAATCACTCTAAACCTGAAGAAGATCCTCCGATGGGCTTGAAACTAGTCTCTGCTGACCCCGGATGAATACTTGAGTGTGAGCCGTTCTATACTTAGTTTTTAAAATCCTTTCTATAGTATTTCATCTATTAGGATGCAAGTAAAAATATAATATTGACAGTTTGGTAAAGACTAGATAATCACGTAGTTGACAATTTCGTTCACAAAGTGTAACTAACCAATACAATGCAGGTCTTTGTGGAGCCCTCGATAGCTTGTAGACCGTTAAATTGGATTACACATTGTTTGTCATCGTACTACGGCAGAGGGCCTGCTCTAAACATTTTTTTCAATAATTATAACACGGTTTAATCTATTTTTACTACTTGTAGAAAATTCTTGGTGGATATATAAAATATGAAAGTTCAGAAAATGTTGATGCTATATATAGTAACGAGTCTGTGTACGGTGTAACAGTATTCTTGTCTTCAAGAAAACAAAACATAGTCATAAAGTTTAGAAAGAAGTCTTCTTAGAGTGTTCGCGTTAAGTTACCACATTAAGAATTATAGCCGTGAGATCTTTTGTCAATAATATTTCTGAAGAATTCCTCTCACTAAAATATGTGAAAAAAAAACAGAATATATACATTAAATGATGCGCACAACCATAACGTATCACTTAAATTGAACCGACTAATACAGAACCATCGCCTTATATAGTTACAACTGCATTTTTAAATCGAAGTTTACCGAAAGATTTTTATAAAAAACGGGAGCATCTCGTCCGATGATACACCGAACAGAATTCTGCGCCTCACAATCAACCCGTCACAATTTTAATCAACGGCCTCGACGAATTCTATCGCCTTTTTATGTCTTCGGATTCCTGTGCGACGTAATAATTACGTTAAATAACAGGGCGGGGAACGGATTTGTTCGCGAACTTATGCTCGCTAAATGTTTTACTAGAAGTGACACCGTTTTTAATAATTATAAATTTATAATTTAATTATAATGATTGCTATGGAGACAACAGCTGGAGGCCCAGACGCGACCAAGCGTCCTCCCTGTTGGTGGTCTGTCAACTTAGTGTGGATGGTGGGAAGTCGTTGGATGCCGAAGGATATTGTGATAGGATACATTAGAAATACAATTCTAAATTTAAATTATGCAATGGATAACATGAATCATCGAAATGAAACAAATGAAATACGACAAGCGTACAAATCGATAAGCACAAAAAGTTTCGGTAACAATTCCAAACGGCATACAGCATAGGTCTTGCCAAGGCAGTGATTATTTGGTAATTGGTGGGCAGGCAACCTCGGTAGCGGACGAGTACGATTTATAACGCGCCCTTTCTTTTTCACTGATCTTTAATTTCGTTTTTGTTTAAGAACCAATGAACAGGCGAATGAATACTGGACGTTAAGATATCAAAGCGACTATTAAAAAAAAAGAAAAAATAGTTAAATCAAATATAGGAAACGACGATATTGTAAGGATAAAACGTCTTGTAAAAAAATATAAAGAACTGAAATAACAAAAACTTGTGAAAATGCCTATTATATTTATCTGCATAAAAAAATAATGTGATGCCAATGGTCTAATGTTATGGGTACGGACTATAGATCTAGCGGTCGTGGGTTCAAATCCCGCCATTCGACTATTGTTGTGAATCAAATTCTAACAAAAGCTTTTTCAAGCTTACCAGGAATTTTAACAAATTAACAAAAATCTAATATTAAAAAAATAGCTCAAAAACATTCTTGATAGACGTGTTGATAAAAAAATGGTGTAGCAATTGAATAATAATAAAATTAATAATGGTAAAAGTTTTCTCCGAGCCAATTTTTAATTTCAAACTTGCAGAGATGCGTCCACCGCCTCTGGCAACGGCCCATAATTCTTGCGGTTCCTTTAAATCAACTTTCAAATAATAGTTGCTGTAATAGATTTTTTTAAAGTTATCACTGATATATGACTCCTTAAGCAGTATGATAATTGCATGTAAAATATTGAAAGATGTCCAAATTATAATATATTACCTGCCTGCGACTCCGCCCATTAAAATAAATAAAAAAAAAAACAAAAAAAAATTTACTTTCCAACCACGAAATTTTTCTTTACTCTCTTCCAAAAATTTATTTTTAACCATGGTAACATAGCAGCTGCCACTGGCTTCTGGTTTCGTCCCTTTTTCGTATAACAATTCTGTTTAAATTTGTTCTCTGCATACTATCTCAGTTTATTTATATACGGAATAATGTCAACTGATAAGTTTTGTTAACAAAATAGAAAGCATCTACAATTATCAATCAAAGACAATCGAAGCGCTAATAGCTTAGTAGTCAAGGTTACGGACTACCGATCTAGCGGTCATGGGTTCTAATTCCACTGGTATCGTGTTGTCCTAACTCAAGCTTTTTCAAGCTTACCAGAAATGTACGTAACTTAACAAAAATCTACTAAAATTTTCCCCACAAAAAAAAAACAAGTCCTTTATACAAATACAATCGTAAATACAGACGAGACGAAGGACGCCGGACATGAGACTAAAATATGTAACAGGTCAATAAAATCTTGAGTGTATGAATTCGTGCTATCGTGTCCAGCTTGCACTGCGAGTAAAAACAGCAACTTTATACACCGACTTACTATCTTAACACTTTTGTATAGTTTATGAATGCGTGCGTGAAATTGAGAGAAGAAAAACATTTACAAAGAAAAAAAATCACAAATATACAAGACAGAAGACATAACAAATAATGTGACAACTAGTGGCCAGCTGAGCTGGTGCAGGGAAAGCCTAGGCCATCCCTGCGCTGGTTTTCTTTTTCTTTGCTCTCATACCGTTATCTCCTAGGCGGTAGGGGTAACTAACTAACCTAAACAGTGTTAAAAAAATATATGACTGTTTCAAAGTAAAACAAACAGTATTAATCTATGATTTAACCCAGACTGTAGTATAGCCATATTCAAAATTTCACCTAATTCCGCTTAACTGTTCTGTAGTTACGTGGCAACAAGTCGCCATACAAACTCACTTTAGTATGATTTGTGAGTAATGAAGTAGCAAGTTAAACAGTTTTTAAAAAAAAATAAAACATCGAAAATCATGAAAACGTCGTTGGTTTTGTAGTTGCGGTGGTGTATAAAGTAACATACTGGCCGATATTGAACTAGAAAATGGGTTATTTAAAGTATAAATCTCCTTTTAGAATTGTTTACATGTTCTCGGTTAAAGAAAGTAATAAAAAATAAAAATCGAAATGGATGGTAGCCTAGATAAAAGCATAACAAGAGGACTTAGGAATTCAATTAAGAATTTTATTGCACGCCGAGTAAATACAAAAACATGTTCCCCGCTCGTTGCGACACCAAATAAAAACTCTTAATTTATCCGCTGCGTCTGATCAATTATGCGCGGGCGTCGGGCGTATTACTTGCTTTTATATTCATTACTGGTTTAAAACTAGAGCTGTTATCCGAAACGGTACGGAGAAATTAGTAGATCGTAAACATATTTGTATTACCGTTAACTGAGGGCATACGATCGCCTGTCATGTTACTTTGCTAGTACATCCATGTAATATCAGATTCAACTGGCATAACATTTGATATATTAATAAGCTTGTTACAAACCGATTACTTTGATTTTTCTTCTCTTTCCCACCGCTCTGTCCCTTTCTCTCTCAAGCCTTTCAAATGTTTACAACGAAAATAAATAGACGGACCTTGTCTTAGAACCTTGTCACAGAGATAAGATAGAGTTCGTTTTTCAATAGATATATCGTTACACGGTTTAATTTTGTCTACTAATTTTAAAAAAAGAGCAGTCTCATAAAAATATCTCCAAGACGAAACTGCAGGGAATGAATGACTAAATTCAATCATAAAATCTTTCGAACGTAATGTTAATAGGTTTGTTCACATTGTTGAATAAACACACACTGATCAGTTTCAATTTATTTCCGTCCGATAATTAAGACGGTACACAGATAATGTACGATGTTAGGGTACGCACCAGTTGCCTATGGTTAGCCGAGCGTCTTGTGATAAATGAGTATTGCTTAGTACAGAATCGAATTAGCATTCCGGATTGTACCGTTAGCCGATACAGATTCTTTGTCGGACGTATTAATAAGCAAATCTACGAAACTCGTCCGTACTTACATCATTTACCTCGAGGCATGACGGCGTCTCCGATTTAAATCTAACGATGCCATCTGTTCTTAAATAGGTATAGATTGTACCACTTAAATAATATACAACCTTTTTATTTTAGTAATGCCATATAATAAAGTCTCTATGCAATTTTTCGAGCGTCTATTAGAACTCTTTGATTTGCAGTAAAAGATGAAATGACATTTAGTAGATGCATGATATCCTTGGGGCTCAGAAAATGTTTAATCAACTGAAACACTAGATGTCGTGAGTTGTATCACGCGAAGGCGCCACTGTCGTTTAACTGTGACTTTTATTGTCATATTTAAATAGTACTATAAATACGTTTTTTTTTTTTCTAAATACCTTTGGGGTAAATTTTTATATAAATTTTGAGTTTAAGTTTACGCTTTTAAACCTAACGAAAGTCTGAATTGCAGGAAAAGGTTTGTTTAATTTAATAGAAAAGGATAAACTAGTAGACATCGGCAATAGCAGATGAACCGATGTGTCGCTGGTCTTTAAGGTAGATGTAAGCTTTTCTTAAAGGCTCCTAGTAGTAACTGTTAAGAGATATCTATATGGTATTCCACAACACGGTTGTGCCATAAAATTTTACGAGAATTTCAAAATACATCTCTAGGTGAGCCATCACTGTATTCCTGGATGGGGATTTGGGACGCTGAGGTCAAGTTATCTAAACATTTTATACAGAAATTTATCAAAAATAATAAGATATAATGTCAATAGAGATTCCAAGCTAAGAGCCAACTTAAATATTTACATATAAACGAACAATTTACAAAAAAAAAAGTATCCTGATAAAATAAACAGGTTGGGTAGAATGAAGTCATAAATTGTCGTGCGCGGCTCTTTTAGTCTCAATTCTAACAAATTAACAGGTGATTAAGCTACCGATTTAGGTTAGAAATGCTCTTGATGGAACATTAATGGGAACCAACAAATAACATTGATAGGGAAGATACAGTCAGCGACAAAAGTGACTAAGTAATTGAAACTTACATTTCAATTTACTTGTATTATTTTATGAAAACTAGTATTTTATGAAAAAAAAAATAAACGATTTTTTGGAATAATGTAATTGATGAACAAATTCATTTATATATTGTAATTAATTCATAGCATATTAGTCTCTTTTAATTTTTTTATAACAATAATATTTTTTTTCCTTCCATCACACGGTCGAAGTTACTCCCAAAAATGTATAAATAACTCAAATGTAACAAAAAAAAATATCTGAAACACTTTTGCTTTTGATTGTACATTGTAAATTTGAATAGTAACAGTCGTATCTAAATAAAAGATAACAATATCAAGTTGATGACAAGGTTTTACGAAATATTCAACAAAGCTTTCAAAGTACAAAGCTTAGTTAAATGGTTGACTTGTAATTTGGACTTCATTCCTGAAATCGTATCTTCGGGTGTTCTTTAATTAACTTTAAAAAAAATAGCAATAGGTAAAAAGTTTCTAGAAAATACTTCAAACCTACATATAGCTAAACGTCTGAAAAAAAAATATTTGCATTGAAACGGTTAAATAAAAAAGCGTGTACTCGGTAACTTGGGCGTCAAAGAAACCGCTCTGAAAAAAAATAAGTTAAATGAGTCTATAAAACAAATATCCAGATAATTCGTATCAATCATTCACATTTTTATAAGATCGTTAAACCTCTATCACAGGAAGCGAAAACTCGTATCTTGACTTACAAAGGTTGCGAAACACGATCTTAATAAATTAAAAAAAAACATATGAGAAACGTCAAAACGAAGTTAGCAGAGATTTTTTTTATAGGAAAATAGGACAAACGATCCGCTGGTAATTTGATCCGATGCCCTCTGACATCAACAACACTAGAGGTATCGCTAATTTTAAAACTATGCCTTAACTAAAAATTAGTTTATTGAACTCGAATTGTCTTTCGAAGTAATTGAAAATTCAAATCTTATTTTTTTCATGCAAATTCATTTACATCCGGCATTTATATACTCTATTAAAATAGTAAAGGGTGTTATATTTTTTGCGACTAAATAAAATAAGAAAAAAAAATCATTTGTTGGCGTAATATTTAAACTTAGATATTAGCTGCACTACTTAATGTAACTTAAGTTAGTAAAATTGATTTTTAAATAATAACGTTACTGAGTAGAAGACATATTTATGGGCTGTCGCCTGCAACTTGTGTACGGAATTGAAAAAAAAAACCTAATTACCAGCCTGTGTTCTTCCAGATTGCGTTCTATAGCTATGCTAAATTTAATTCAGACCTATTTATATTTAATGGAGATACGTAATAACATCCATCCATCCATTCGTATTTAGAATTCCTAGTCTGGTAAATAAACGTACAAGGTTATATCACATATGTTTAATTAAAAAAGTTAACATTGAACTAATTAAATATTTTATTAAGAAAATAATAATAAACAAAGTTACAGATATATTAAAAAAAAACAATGTGACTTTACACAACGTAATAAACAATAATTACAAAGTAACTTTAGTAAAGCTATTCAACGTAATAATTTAAATTTGTGTCCGTTCGCGACGCGCTTGCCCGTAAATATTGACGCGGTAACTGAATATGGAACCCGCAAAGCGCGATACTTGCTGGTAAATCACTAAACGATATCACAGTGGGTCTCCACTGCTTTAACACAGGCACAAAAACATATCTCACATATAACACATCTCAGGTTTTTGATAAAAAAACGTGTGTGCCATAATTTGTTTTCGTACGTGTGTTCTGACAGTGTTGGGCCAAGGTGACAATATGCGTACAGTCGGCGACCTTAGCGGTGTTCGACAGTTTAAATTACCTTGTTGCCTCTACCGAGACGAACTCTAAAAATTCGCGGAACGAGATAATAGTATAGAGCAATAGTCCGTGTACTGGTCGATATTTTTCGCATAGATACAAAAGCTGTGTCCTATATAGCTTTTAAGTTGTGTACCACTGTTAAATAGTAACACCGCGGTGAGCCCTGATGGTACATAGCACGTAAGAAAATTGTTTAAGTAGGTAACTATTTCTTTGTTGGTTTGTATTCTTGAACATATCAGTAATTTTGTATAAAAAAAATTAATAGATTAGTACTGCCAAATTTGAATTAATGTAGGTTTATAATGTAACAAGCTAAAGTGATATAAATAAGTGCGACAACTTTTTCTACAGTTAATTTTCTCTTTCGGCAATTTAATGACACTTAGGTTTCCGTTCCCCATAACGTATTAAATAACGTGTAACATTAGTTCCAGCAGCGGTCTGATTTATCAGCCAATTATCGTAGTTTTAAGTAATTACAAGCTTCAAAGGATGCCGACGTTTCTTATACTCTATTTATTTTTTTAATTTAATGTATAGTCGTCATAAATTTAGTTATTATTGACAGTTGAAAGTATAGCCTTATTTCTAAAGCGTTCATAGGCAAATGAGGAAAAAATAATAATTTGCAAAACATGATTACTGATTGTAATTAATTTTACCTTCACCAAGTCTAACATCGTGAGAATATTTTGTGCATAGAATGTTTTTTAGAGCCGTGAAATGGTTCTTTATTTAAAAAGTACAAAATTGGTATATTAAATTGGATTTAATTCGATTCCTTTTCTTCTTTTAATAAAATAAAAACAACAAGTCGCTTACAATATTCCCTTAATTTGATGATCTTTCAAAAAAACATGAAGTCTTTTTATATCATCCAGTCGCAAGTATTTTTACTCTTACAAGCCACAGGCATCTCTTTTGTTAACGCCATTAAAGGGAAAAATTTATATAAAACTTTAAAAACAAATTTGACAAGAAAAAAATACGGCGAAAACACTGGTGAAATTTCAAAAACCAAAAAAAAATCCATAAATAAACATTTGCCAATTTAAAAAGCTTTCGTACCGAGAACCTGTGTTCATTGGCTACCTCCTCCTTATATAGTATTTTATGCCAAAAGAGTTATTTCTTTGCGGTCGTTCCTCGTGGGAGCAATATCGCTTCCTTTGGGAGCGCACCACTCGTACAGAAGCGTTCATATTTATTCATAAACTCTGGATAACTTGCAAATGGGCACGGGAACCAGTCCTACGGGATCTGGTTTATGATGGAACATGGCTGAGTAGGACAAAGTGTAAAATGGCGGGCAGTTAAACTAAAATGTTCATATAATAAGCTGTATAATAAAAGTACAACGGACGCCTCCAATTTCTATAAATAATACTTAAGTTGAGTTCTACATCAGATCGATTTCTTATTATTCTTAGCACATTTTTGGTCTAAAAAAAATTCAAGAAGTCACAGTTATACTACTTATAAAACGGCTTAACTCACGTGTAAATCGGTACCGCTCACGAAAGTTTTAATAGTTTAAGTCACAGTTACCTTACATTTAAATTACGTGTGCATTTTACGTTATATCTTATAATTAGAACAATGTTACGGTACTGTTAATGAGTCTGGCGATAAAGTAACCATTATGCGAATACCCTTGACGAATTGTATGTAGATTTTTTTTAGATGTTATCAAAAAGCAATTGAAACGAATTAAAACTATTTTGTCATCAAACAATAGTTATGTAAGGAACGTAATGTCAATACGTTGGCTACTAGTGCCCGTCAATATTGAATGTCGCCTAGTGCGGTGAAATATGAGTGATTCCTTGCGGTCGTTAGCGAACATGAGAAGGTTAGTGGATTGCGGGCACGGATGAGCACGTCTTTGCATTCAAGGTTAACACATTTCATGAACAGAAACGAAGAAATATATATAAACCAACATAATTGCAACATTGTTATACGTGACAAATTACGGTAGCTGATAAATTTTTAACATGTGAGTCGTTTTCAAAGATTGTTTATCGCCGTTTTATTGTAGGGTATGAGAGGGACAGCAATACATTTTATACAAACATTTAGACAGAAAGATCACTTTAAATCACTGCATTACTGCAGGTCTCTTACTGCACTGTATTAAATATATATTTGGTCATATTAGTTGAAGGTTTACCAGCGGATACGTAATAAATTATCTTATTTAATTACGTAACGACACTATTAATCAATATTTCAAGGTGCATAACTGGTATACCAGAAAGCGTATGCTAATGAAATTGTCATCTGCCCAAGAGGAAGCGACGTCCGGTCGATAAAGCCCGTGCATTTTGTATCTGTGGATTCACACGCTCTGTGACAATTTCCGCCTCCATTTCCGTCCGAATTGACGCATAATGTTATAAATATATAATATTAGAATTCGGTTATCTATAATAGTTAAATTTTATGTTGGTTATATTTTAAACTTGCAGTCGGGCTTACTACTTTACGTCTACTATGTAAGTTCTGACTACTTTAACAGCTGTCCGTAAACATGTTCTGTAAACGCATTTTATAAAAAAATATTTTAAGAAGATATACTTTCCTGTGGAAGGCATTGGGAAAGGGCTATATCCAGCAGTGGGCAGACAAGATTTGATGATGAAGACGATGATGATACCAACCGATTACATAGGTCGTTACACAAAACGTGTTAACTTTGGTAAAGAAATTTTAATGAGGTCACATTTTGGATATTTATTACAATATTTTACATTCATACTGTCACTTTAATTTGTAAATCGATTGATGATTTAATTTTGTGATTATTATTCATCAGATCATCATAAAAAGACGAATCGAGACTGAATACTACAAATTGTAGTATTTGTTAATTCATTGTAAAAGATATTTATGTGATATTAGTTTTTACCATAATTCTCATAAGCGCCTGCAAAGAACTTTAAACCCTACTGTATTTAAATAAAGTGTGAATTCCCAAAATATTTTATACATTCATCTGTTTCGCTTCGAGCGATCTAAAGGTTCTTATTTACGACACAATAATGTTCGGTGTTAGAAGAGTCATTTAATTATAAATTTGATTGAGAAAAATCTCACATTTGTCAACTTATAATGAGTTTGTATTTCCGATTTGAAATTGATACTTTAGTTATATTGTTAATTCAAACTTCTGATTCACAAAACTAAAAATAAATTTCTACAGTTTTTATAAACGACAACGACAGTTCTACTATCCATCTTCGGTAAGTCACTGTTATTATTCGAGGGAAGATAATTGAACAAATGTAAAAAGGAATCGTTGTTTTTCTTAAATCCAAATTATATAAAAAATTTCAAAGTTCTACGCCAGCGCTGCCATCCTAGAAAGGACGAACTAGCTTAGTTTGTCATGGGAAGCTGGAAACACTCTGTCCATAGCTTACCAATTTAATAATAATTTAAAGTGTTAGTTTGTCAGTCGCCAAAGGTTGATTACTTTACGAGATTTTTATTTGACTTAAAAATTATAATTTCTCGTTTGTATACTATCACATATATAGTATAAAAATTGTGTTTTTATTCTTGCCTATCAAATAAGTCATTCCAATCAGAGGGCAACTCGAATACTTGACTGACGATCGAAAGAAGTAACATTGATTAATACAAGTGAAGGCAGGCAGGCCCGCTAGGTGGCTAATGCATTTGACCTCACATCCACGGGTGTTAGCGCTTGAACTATGCTCTTAATATTCAAACACAAATTACCACGCAAACGTTTCCCATTACCCCATCGAGCGCTGGTCACGACAAATCGTATTAACATTAAAAACAATCCATTAAACTCACGCGTACGTTTCTCTAATGATCGCTAACCATTGCGGTATTTGTATACAGCGAACTTTACAATATCAACAACACGCAGCAATGATTATAAACACATTGCAGTAACAATTTTCACATTAATATCATTGTAAAGGTATACGTGTGATGTATAGATGCACGTCAACTATCAAATCGTT
Source organism: Papilio gigon (assembly GCA_027563995.1). NCBI lineage: Eukaryota > Metazoa > Arthropoda > Insecta > Lepidoptera > Papilionidae > Papilio > Papilio gigon. Next base: position 6,451,267 of record JAODUI010000030.1, on the reverse strand, counting down.
GTAACTATAAACACTCATTTCACAATTAGCGTTATATTTGAATAAATTTGCGTCAATTTTCAATAGCACGGACATAAATTCAATTATCATTACCTGTGTAAGTCTTTAGATGCGTAACATATTTTATAACTGGAGAGTTAATACATCATGTTAAAATGAAAGTCTTGGTAGTCTTGTTTCCGCGATACAGTTTTTTATGACTGTTCATAGATTTATTTAAATTAATGTATCCGAGATATAATTTATTAAGAAGTGTTTACATTGACATGCTCGTTACTATACCTTCAAAATTAAAACGAGCTGATTAAAATAAGATAACCTATAACACGTTTTTCTATCGTTTGTATATTGAACAGAAATATTGCCAGTTCATATTATATTCCACCGTTTCTACTAATACAATAGGAATCATTTTAAACTATATTTTACTGTTAGTAATATAAATAACACAAACAATCAATAACAATATTCTTGTCTCTATCTGTCATAAAGCCTTGCCAAAGTAACCTCATTGCCTACAAGCACATCCTCATTAACTTTTAAGAATATAGAATATTCTAGTGTTGTTAAATTGCTTTCAATACTCTCAAAAACAAGCAAAAACAGTATGTTATAACTAAATAGAAGTATTTAATATAGTAGGCATATTCTCACACTCAATTTTTGAATCCATATATCTCTAAAACCGGATTTATGTCGTCATAGACGAGCGGATGTCCTGCCTTTCTTAGATTAACATAATTGACTACTTAATGTTCCTCTAATTCGAAGTTTTTTTTCTATATGAAAGTGAATATGGAATCCGTTATTATTGTTGATTGATTAAAAGGTTTATAATAATACGATTTTTTTTATGGCGCTCAATGAAATCGAAATGCTACATTATCTAAAACATTCGCGAACAACGGATATTATTTATGTTTTTTTGTGACGCAATTAACTTACCCTCTGGGATCTTTTTTTAGCTATTCATTCAAAAGGTTACTTTTCAAATTTGCACCACAACATAATGCCTGTTTAATGCTATTAACGCCACCGCTAACGATGCGTTGGATTGTGCGTTTCCGGACTTTTTAAGTATACCCATGCATTTTTTTTTGCAATTTTTTTGTGTTCGTTTCTATCATGAATTATCCATCAATGGCGTACGAAAAATACTCTAAACAATCAAATTTGGATTAAGTCGATCGAAGGACGCTGTACAAAATACAAAACTATAGACTAAGAGACAGCTGAACTTATAGTAAAGAAGTTTCAGAGTATTAAGGTTGTTTTCAATACCTTAAAGTAAACTCACTGGATACTTCTAGAGTAAAATATACAAAAAAAAACTATCTATATACATTCTCTTGTCTTCTAGTAAAAATTAAAGTTTTAAAATATATTTACAAACCACTATAATTCTTATTCGACACCGCAAACACTTTCAAGCAACAAACAGCAAATTGGTTTTCAACAAATAATTATGTTTTATTGAGCTGGCAATAACGATAACACTAGGACCATAACTCTACGGAACCCTAACTAACTGGTCCGACCACTGAACTCTACAACTGTTCGATACATCTGTGTTTGGTGTTAATAAATAACGAGATCATATTGAATAATTGGAGTTAAGCTAGAAGTAATCTACTTATAGTTAATAAATGTAACAATTACTTTTGTAGAAACTTACTATCGATGTAAAAGAAAAATGTCGAATGACGTATCAACAAACGTTCGTCAACTTCAAGAAAGGCAAACAAAACTTTAGTCAAAACAATCTAATTATTAACCTACCCTATTATTCGGAGAGACTAGGCCATAGTAAACTACGCTGGTCCAGTGTGGGTTAGTAGACAGTTTTATGTAGAATTAAGTAAATATTTCTAAGACATCTAATCAACTTACAAACTTCTCATTTTACTTACGCGGTAACATTTATTAACTAGTCAATCTGAATTTATAAGGCCACAACAAAACAAGCGCAACTCAACAGCAATAAATAAGTGATAATGAAACTTTGTGTAAAACGCTCGCAGCGCCAAGCGGTTACCCAATTTACAAGTAACGAGGTGCCGACCGGAGGCTTCCCATGTTTATTGAATCCAGTTCCACTATGATATTAATGTTCACACTTATATGAACAACGAACCGATATGTCAACGGTAGTGTTGTTTTATAGCTAAGGCTTTGAACTGTAGGAACACAATTGTATAAACAAACATACTATGTACGTAGTTCAATGTTGTGTCCTCCTCAACAAAAGAATGGTAGTTAAATCATGATGTGATTTTTGGACGGTAGAATATGACATCGACGAAGTGAGAATTTCGTTCTAAAGCATTGCGTAATTTTTTACAAAGGTATTTCAGTCACGATGTTCAATGAAGACATTAAAATATAATATGCAAATTGGTCGGATAACAATTCAAAAGATTATTTTATTAATTAGACACTAAAAAAAACTCTCTGTGATATTATGCTTTTGATTGTAGCGTCTTTAATTGCCTATTTTTGGGAGTTTACGAACAATAGGTCATTATAGTCTTTTGTAGAAAGTTGAGCACTGCGGGGAGGTCATTGTATCTCAGTTACGGAGACCATCGATGTATTGTGTCCATTATCGAAATATCAATTAAACATCGATTCAAGCGACTAACAAGGGACCATCTGTTTTCTATCAATTAAATTCCTATGAATAAACGCCGATTGATACTCTCGTGGTCATTTTGTTTCCTTATAATCGACCTTTATGTAATTGGAGTATTTCTTATTTTAAGTACCATAAAACTAAGGTCTACATGTTTTGATCGGTTAACGTTATAAAGTTTAACGTAGATTGTAAATGTATTTTTAAGAACATTCTCGTTAACTAGATTTATACTACGTCAACAAAACTTAACTTTTTTTTTATATCTCTCATAAGTGGATAAAGATCCTATCACGAAGCTACCAGACCAGACAATGGACCATTTAGCGCGGTCCAGTCATCTATCTATCTAGTCCAAAAGTATACTAAGATGTTAAAAAAAGAAGAAAAGAAAAACAGAATGGTATAGGATTGGGTCATCAGCTTACTATACCTCCCCATTGAGGGGCTCAGGCCAACCCTATCATTAGGAGTGACAAGGCCATAGTCTACCACGCTGGCCTAGTTCGAGTTGGGTAACAGCACATATAGGGTTGTCAGTTTTTCAATATAGAGAACGTAAATAAGAAAGTAGATTAGTAGTATTATATTTGCGTATTGAGTGGCTACAAGCACAGAAAGCGGTACACTTGAATAAATAATATAAAATATTGCTTCATAAATATAACATGTAAATATAGCGTCTGCAACCGGCGGCAGTCGCTCGAGGACATTGCGATTGAAAACCAGGATTCACAGTTGTAGTATAAAGTGAGAAAATCATTCTATACGTCTCTCTGATTGATATAGACGCGCGGCAGGACAACCGCCGAGGTGGACACGTCGGTAGACTATTTCAAATTCATACAGGCCACCGTTTAAACAATTATAACTTCATCTTGTATACAACTAGAAGACAAACATTTTCAACTTATTGAAGATTGAACATTTTAAAACATATTTAATTTAATAAAAAAAATATCTTCAACATTATTGATAATAATAAAATCTATAGGTCCCCATTAAGTGACAAGTTTAGCTGTAGTAAAGAATTTACTTAAAATTTGATGTGCATAAAGAATTACCATAATTTACTAACATAACAAATTATACATTAACGTTTAACGCAAGTTGCATCGCTTCTGGCTACATCTCGCAGAACACCATCCACTCAACCTAATCACATAAATACACAACTACGCGTGATGATATTATGCAAATTTTGACTTTACCATAATGTCGTATGAAAATTTCAAACCTGGATTGTATAAGTTTATAAAAACCTGTATAGTGTATCCAGGGATTACCTCTATTCAGTGAAGGTCTTGTAAAAAAGGGCTAAAGTAAAATCAATAAAATTGCCATAAGTCATAGGGACCAGATCTGTAAATTGTTTGTGTTATTTGAAAAGACCTGTCTATAATTTGTAAATTTCTACATATCGTCTAAGGCCTAAGACGTAGTCGAATTTTTAACTAATAGACTACAAGAATAACTTTCTTTCTATCTTCTTAAAAGCGACGTTTTATATATTCTTATTAAGCGTAATAATGTACGTAATTAAAGAGGCTCATCCTCTATTGTGAACAGAATGAAATGGAAAGTAAAAAAAAGGGTTCATCTAGCATTAAACTTCCGGCAAACGGAGACAATATGCGTATAAAAACAATGTTTTCCATACGGCCTGTCGCACAATCGTGGAAAAACTCAGTGACGCAATGCAACGGTGAAACATGTAATTATCTCATAGCTAAATGAATGGACTTTCGCTTTTGTGCGCGAACAATGAGTTCAGCTCTCTTCTAACGTGGTAACTTATTTCATTTTTCCTTCATATTACTTTTGATGGACAATTAAAATGCAAAACGACTCATTAAACCATTTAAGTTGTTTTAAATAATTAAAACTACAAACAATTATTTCCTTCTATTTAAATATTTTACCCACAATCATAAAGCGGGCTTATTTAAAAACGTAAACATACATATTTAAAATTATTATTATTTTTTTAAAAAACAAACAAGCTTTTCTTATCAAAGTACTTGTTAAGAACCATTAAAAGGGCCCTAAATCGATCGAGTTGGTCCATTTAATTACAACATTCCTATAGCCATCTTCCAGCTCCATCAACAGATCAGCTCTATGTCTATTATTATTGTGATGCAACCTGCACATATTCGGCTAAGAAATTCAAAGATATGTGTGAAGTCAACCAACACGCACTGGGCCAGCGTGGTTGACTATGGCCTAGTCACCCCCTAAGTAGGCTCCGAGCCCCTCGGTGGGGACGTATAGTGAGCAGATGATGATGATGATACATGCATGCAAAATTTTAGCTTAATCGGAAACTGGGAATCAAATTTGACTTACAAAATTTGATTACAGACACGGTGAAGCTTAATAAAAGCTTGTAATAATTACCAAATATGACAGTGTCTATCGATTACAAATTATTTCTGACAAGATTTTAATCTTTAATAATGCTTTTTATTACTTTTTCTTAAGCTTCAAGATAACTGATATAATCGTGCCTAGTTATACAGTAGTGTGAGTTCAAGCATTACTAATGTAAACATCGTCGGTACGTTATGGCATCTCATTTGACATTCATATTCATATTATAATTAAACACATCTATAAACTACGATCGGTAATTACTGACACACGGCTAATTGATGAATCACGCGTATAAATAATTTATTTTAACTGTACATTGGATAAAATCAAATGAAATCTACTATATACAACTATATTGTGTTAAGTTGTGTTCACAGCAAATTTAAAATTTTAATTAATTTGCCCAAAAATGTAATGAGATGTGAATGGCTACAACGGTAGAAGAAGACCGAAGAAATGAATGAGGATATGCGTAAGGTGTGAATCCAGATATGACCGGCTGATAGAGATGTATGAGAGAATATTTCATATTGTGCGGACCCTCTATATGTAAAATGGCATACTTTATGTGTTAACCTAAATATTGAGTATAGAGTACAAGAAAAGTTTATTAATACATTTTTTTTTCAATTTAGAATAAAAATAATCAAAGATTATATAATGAAAATTTGATAGTTTAAAAGCGTTTTACACCGGCCAACTCAAATGACATTACTCAAATCCTTTTACTTTAATAGTAACGTAGAATTAAAAAAAAAGAAAAAAAAATGCTTAATTCGTTTCATATCATCCGTTCCATAGATTATCTATGAAAGCGTCAAGCCGAGCGCGGGGGCGTTCATACGTGAACGATACTCAATCGCAAGTGCAGCTTTCGCCGACGATCTGACACTACATATGAAATAGTATATCCTCTCACTGTGGACCACTTAATGATATGCTGAACCGCTTTTAATACTGTACAGGTTTTATACCAATGTATGCCGATTGAGTACTTAGTTCATACGAATATAATTAAGATGTAAATTTTAATAGCTTATTTGTTATGCATTTGGATTACAATTTTCTTGATCGGATTTTGTTTCTATAAGAAATTAATTAATCTCACCTGATGGTATATTATCAAAGTGTAAGATACGGAATTATTACCACGATAAGTCAATTTGACCAGCTTTCATTATGCTCTAGACAATAGCCAATGAAACTGTGCCGATACATCGTTCTAAGTTTCTCGATTCTTACGAACATTACTGTATGCATTTATTGTGCAATAATTTACAAATAAACAATTTATATTCTGCAAAATAATCACCGACCTATAAATTGGAAAGCGTATCGATACAAATATTTTAATTGTCGAACACTTGGGTAATAAGATCGAAGACAGAGCTCATAGTATTTATGAGTTATAAAACCTGGGCAATTCATTAGTGAACACACCGGTTTTATTATAAACGTTATATTACTCGAGTGCTAGGATGTGCAGCAAAGTAACGCCGAGTTGCGGTCTCGTGTTATTTTATAACTTGACACAATGTTGCCAAGTATAAAGAAAAAACTAGTTGAGTACAAAAATTATCAATACATAAGTTGATTTTAGAACCTGTATATGAAAGTTTCAATTCACAGAGAAATTTATGCCTAAATATGTTTATGTTAACGAATTGATATTAAAAAACTGTTCACCCTTGTGATACAGCCGCTCGTTGGCCCGTCTGTTATAAAAAGTCACTCGATTATAGGGTAAAATTTCAATGTATTTGTGGTCAATATCAGAGTTAGTTGACGATATAAGAAATATTGTTTGAAATTGAATCGAATTTTTTAATGAGAAAGTGTCCTTGCGGGAGTCTGAATGTGTAAAATCGCACATAGCGTTTTATCACTTTTTGATCGTCTAATTATGCAAAGGAGGCGACGGTACCTTTACAATAAATACAAATTTGTTCTCCGTATTTGTACAAGAAATGGTTTTGACATAAAATGCCAATTAAATGCCTCCTCAATAACAATTATCACAGCGGGAATCGAACCCCACATGTCCATATTGCTATAAACGTGTAAAGGACCACTATCCCTGTAAGTCACTTAAATACACGACTCACTAATTACTCCTTGGACAGTTATGATAATAAGACAGTATGTCAAATTTAATATAGACCTTATTTATAAGAAGATAGAATACCAATTGAAACATCAGTATTAATATAAATTGCAAATTGATTCAAATCATGAAATTACTCGGTAAGCACATGTGGGACGAAAGATTAGTGGGTTTGATCTTAGATGTGGGTGTAAGGTACACCAAAATAGTAAATCACGTTATTGTATAGATTACTTCATGTCAAGACATCATTTTTGTAAACAGACGCAACTATGGAACATTCAAACAAAATTCTACAAAAACGAATTCAATTACGTCTATCAATACACTCTAAGTGTAAATGACAGGCGTAATTGTTAAAATAAAGACTAGTAAAAGAATTAAAATGATTTTGGTTAAGTCTAAGTTAAGTATGATTTTCCTTATTACGTAAATCAGTATGTTTTATAAATTATAAATGCCGCCACCTTTGTTCACTTCTACAAGACAAAAAACGAAGAAAACGTGTGAACAATGAGATAAGATTCGCACAGTCGTATTTAAAGATCGTAAAATTAAAAGATTATGATTAAAACATTAAGTTTAAATATATAAACAAAATCTTGAATATGATATTAACGGTATAAAGAAGCTAAAACAGTCCATCCACGTAATAAAAAGAACCTTAATGTATTAACAATAAAACACTAAACGAAATATATTATAACATTAATTTATGTTCGAATAATTGATCAGACAGTAGGACTCGGAACTCCTGAGAGTTTTGAAAGCGTTGATAGAGACCGCGTAACGCATTTATAAATGGCCCTTGTCAAAATATACCGAACAATTGTAATTAGGTTCTTGTATGGAACAAAGCAGTTGTAATAATGAACGAACGGCGCGTGCTTCGAAAGCCACAAAAAGCTACTACCTTGTACGGTGCAAACCACGAGACGAAGCGATTCCATTTATATTGAGTACATATGGTTTTATCATTTCTCGATGCAAAGCAGAGGTATACGGTTAATGCTGTACAGTCAATCAAATTAGTCCCTTCTTGAACATGTCTCTTTCCACCCATTCCATTCGTCTCTCAATTAAATAAACTGAGATAACATTTTCAGTTTATCAGGTGGGCTGGTAAGAATTCATCTATAGTTAGAATGAGTAAAATTTCTATGATTTGGGACAGCTTGTAGTCAGTATTATAAATCTAAAGATTTAAATATTAAAGTCAGAAATGGTCCTTCGTTATACGCTTATTTTAAATCTTTGTTCTTATAAAAGTTAACCATTAAACCGTTGAAGGGATCTTATCTCGTTTCACTTCGCGAACGCTCCCGCGAGCTCTCTTGTCTTGCGATACTTCTCGGTGGCGAGCTCAATGAACGGCTAACGAAGTGAAATTAATTACTATTACAGTATTACCAACGCAAATATTCCTCAAATACAAAACAATGTGATATTTTCTCTTGATCGTCTACACCAAATCAGGCAACAAGTTTGTTTTCATTGTTTGTTTGTCTATTTTGACTGTTTGGGTATTTTTTTCTATTATTAAAAGTTTTGACACAGCTAATTTTAATTATAATGTAATTAATGGCTCTATAATATTACTTTAATCATTAGCAAAGTTAATAGTATACACAACACGACGTTATTACATCACGAACCATTAGTGAAGTTTCATTGTATAAGAAGTTTAAAAAAAAATAAATGACTAATTAATTAAAACCTAGAACTGTCATTGACTGCTGCATTACACATTGCCATCCCTTTCATCCTCTTTGAGAAAACAAAGACAACAATGTGTGAATACAAGGTGACATTGGTCGAATAAAATTTCACCAGTCCACAGTAACAAATGAATGTTCACATTTTAAACCGACGGAAGTGTCTTTTCGTTGTTTCTGGTACAAGAAATCCTTCAATTAATACTTTAAATAACTAAGAGCATTAATAACCGACGCAAGGCGTTCGCGATCATGTTTGTACTTTTTACACAACTCGCCGCACCCGGCGTCGCCCGCCTAAACCTGTTGATTAAAGAGAAAGTGCGCGTTCTTACACCTGTGTTAACGTCGATATGATCACTTCCGGTTAACTAACGCCGTAGGTGCTAATTTTTAAATAATTTAAACAACGTAGAAACAACCAAAAGTTGTAGTAATCGCTTGGATGCGTTCATTTTTAAACTGAACTCTGCATAGAGTTACCGGAGTTTATAACTCATATGAACCTTTTCATTTACTACTCCTATTTCATCTAAGATTCTACTGTAAGTAGGAAACACTGTAGAAAACTTTAGTAAGATTTATTTTTCACTAAATTAAGTCAATCTATAAACTTAATAAAATTGTAATACCTCTCTGAAGAAGACGCGAGCAATAGCTATTGTTAAATATTTTCTATTATTGGTATATTTACTTTCTTTTTGTTATTTATTAGAAATTCTAAGCTTGTTCTATTTTTGTTAGCGCTAAAAACAATAAACACAATCGTCCGGAAACTGTTAAAACTCAATACCAGGTAATCTTTCGTAAACCACAAGCGGGTCCAGTTAGAGCCAATATTCTCTCCCTCACGTCTGACATCGGTCGCCAACGAGATGAGGGTTTTTATGATCGATCAAACAAAAACTCTATCGTAATTTTAACCGCATGATTGTTACCTCTCCGTGCGGCTACTGATTCTGTAGAGGAAACGAAAAGAAAAAAAAAAACATTTTAAATACCTTATAAGTTCTTTAATAAAAGCGATAGATGGCAACATATGACCAAACAACTAGAATTAGTAATTAATACAATGGTTCATAACGTTATTGCAAAATCCACTAAAAGGGAAATTCATAATCGGTCAAAGATAAGTTAGTATATCTATAAATCTTAAATGTAACTTATCACGCCCTTCTAATAAGAATTGCGTTAAATTCTGAAATAAGCTGACTGTATTTAAAGTTTTTTAAAACGTTATAAGTACCGTTTTATAATTCTGTCCTTTCCAGACTATATGTAAGAGATTATGAAGTAATATTGCAAGCGTTTACTGTCCTTAAAGTATAACTTTAAATATATAAGTACATACTCTTAGTTCCCGTCGGAAGACACGCGGGTTGGACTCTCAATTAGAAACATATGAACTGATTTCGAATGAGGTGTTCGTTTAGTATTATGGTCATAGGCTTGTCAGTTTAGAATAGTCATTTTTAAAATTAATCATTTGTTTTAATAATCTTATTGAAAATGTAAACTTTCCAATGATAAATCCATATGCTTAGGTTAAGATACCTGTGATTCAGTAATTGACAGTTTATTTCATTGAAGTCTCAAAACTGCAAGCAATAGAATATTTTTTTTAACCTACGAAAATTTTAGTTTGACAAAATATTAAAAAACGAAATGAAACTATTAATGAATCGAAAAAATAATTAAAAACAAAAACAAGATAATATTTTAAATTAAGAACACCTATAAAAATTTAATCGACAAATTCTGCATCTACTATATTTCATTCAAAACATATTTCTTTTTAACAAATTCATAATTTATGAGGAACGAAAATTATCGCGAGTGGTATCGTAAATAAGATAAATCGATGTCTCGATGTTTTAGAATTAACTTGTTCATATTATTAATAATCAATAAAAACTATACAGTTTTTAATATACATAGAATTATTATATTAACTAGGTTTTGTCAACTTTTCGTCAGCGGGAAATTAAAAATAAATGATTGCGTCAAATTTCATTCATATCCGTTCAAGTGTTTTGGTGTTATCTAACCAAATAAACATTCATCCATACAAACTTTCGCGTTTTTCAATTAATACTCAGATGTTTTTATTGCCTAAATATCTGCACTAAAGATCTCAGTATCCTCATCTTTTAAAGGGACTTACGTAAGTCATATTTTAATTCTCTTCCCCTTTCAACAGTTTTCTTATAAGAAAAGGATTTGGTACACAAGGAAACGCATAGAAAGTTTAGATATAATTTTTCGGTGCGTACTCTTTTGTGATTTTAGATAAAGACAACCCAGCAGTAATTGTTTGGTCGTTAGTAAGAGAAGAAATATGAAAAAAAATATTTTAGCAGTAGTTAGTAATAAATTATTATCAATAAAATATAAAAAAATGTTATAATTATACGGATAAATTAAAATTAAATACCGTGTTATAATTTATAAACTGATATTCTCAACACTTTATTAAACAAGTCATAAAAATAATAATTGCAATATTGCAATTCGTATATCGACTTTTAAAATTGTAACCATTTAAAAAGGTGTTCATTTTATGTTATTTCATTTGAATTAATTAATTTTACGATAAATATTTATAGTACAAAATAGTAATTAATATAAAGGAATATTATAATTCATTTCTGTCATTTCTTAATTACAATAAAGGTCTTTTATTATTTATTATGGAATAGATGTTAAAAAATGAGAATTCAACATAACACGATGTAACATTCTATGTTATGATGTAAAAAGTGTATTAAACTAAAATGTGATATTACTTACATCGTGATCTGCGACATAGGAGTAAACATGTAACTTGTCGATCCGTATGGTACCCTGAAATGGATACAGCAGAGTTCCTCGCTGGAGTTCGGTCGATGTCCAGACGCTGACAGATGCCTCTCTACCTCTCGCACCTCCCGGCCTCAGAGCCAGGCTCAACTCTTGCGGTATCAAAACTAGAGTCTCCATTGTCACATGCACATTACGTTCTTACGATAAAATTAATTTAATATTATAATCTAGATTAAAAATTAAAAACAAAACAAGTCCGTTTATATTAATCCTTGGATATATTCAAGTCTTCCATCACTGTTACTGAAGATAAAACAAGTAAAAATCGCTCCGACCCGTCTTCGTGATTATCAAAATATCAAGTCCGTGTGATCGATAACCAGATGATATGTTCGACTGATTTTCATACAAATATTGACTGTTCTATTCGACCCGTCCAGAACAGAAGGAATTGTTCACTTGTTACGCGATTTAGACCAATCGATTTCCGATATCGATTGCTAATATTTTCGTGTGAGTTCATTCAACCCGTCCGGTAGTGTTCGTCCAGGCGCTCGGGAGTACGTCACCGAGCGAAGGATGCGCGCGCGCTCTTCTCTGAACGTGCACTGAAGGAAGCGCTAACATTGACCTTAGCCACGGCCGTGATCGCGTTTACAGTTCATTTTTTGTTCGATAAAAAGGAGAGGAGTAAGCCCTACAACCTGTTTGATTCATCGCCGCAATGTAAAAGCGACTTTGTTTTATTAGTAATAAGTGTCATTTGCCTCGCAGATGTAAGTTTGTAAGGTGCAGAGTAAGGTGCTCCCCTCCAAAGGCGGCACCTGCATTCGCGCGCCGCCCGTCAGATCGCCGCGGAGGCTCGCGAGGTGCGCGCGCGCACCTGATTTTGTTTTTTATTGTACCTGCCAGCTTTTTTTTGGCTTTTCTAACATCTGCTTCGTCATAGAAACTTTTAATGTTGATACCTTAAATGATACGCAATTTATTACGGTGATTAGGACATTTGGATTGGTCTTTTATTGAGTTTTGGATATTCAATTAAATGTTTCGTTTAAAGTTAACTTTTTTTTTTCGTAAAAAAAATAAGTTCAGATGTTTCTTTTAAACAATAGATTTTTTTCTTCTTTGTACATTGAATCATTTATATACAATAGCATTAATAATATTTTAATTCTGATTTTTTCCTTACAAAAACTTGCAAACTTTAGAATGCAAAAAATATATAGTATAGTACGCAAAATAGATGTCGCTGAATATACTAGCCGTTTTTTTTTATTTGCTTATGAACTAAATTAACTTATTAACATAATTAAAATATTAAACAAAATAAACATATCTGAACTATTAAATAACCAAGAAGTTAACAAGAGATCTTATAAAATTTGTTTTAGGTAGTAAATAAACTGATTCGCTTAATTACGACCAAAAACAATTCTCGCAGAGCAATGTTAAATTAAAAATAATCCAATTGGTAAGTTCCACATATGTTATAACCGTCGATAACGGGAAAGATTAAGTATTGAACGACAGGCAGAGCCTGCAGGAGATGATCTCAGCCATAAGTATGCTTAAATTGCTCATTGTTTGAAACCTTAAAAGTTGAAAGGAAATTATAAAATGGCCATATGGCA
>JAODUI010000030.1:6412551-6437904 GCA_027563995.1 Papilio gigon | reverse complement strand
GCTAGGTAGTATTTAGGTATTTAGGTAGTTATTACATTACCAGTAGGTAAGATAGAAAGGTCGATAACGGGAAAGATTAAGTATTGAACGACAGACAAAGCCTGCAGGAGATGATCTCACGCAAAGCAACGGACTTAGTTTAACTGCCTATCAGCAAAGGAAAAAAACGTACATAAAAATTAGTATTTTCGTCAATTAAGCTATATAGTTTATTTAATTTGTTGATACAAATATATCTATTATACTAAGTCTGTTATTATTATTTTTTTTACCAAATTTTCGTTAATTCTCTAACATTGCTTTTACCACTCCAACTGAGCTCTATTCTTGTGTTAGGATGTGGTTCACAATAATCGAACGGCGGGATTCGAACTATCGACCGCGTGATCGGAAATCCGTTCCCTTCACCATAAGACTATTTGCGCTTTAATTAAAGCCTCATATAGGTAAAGTTGTATTGATTGTTTTTATAATATCTCATTTCTAATGAATTCGACTTTACACATAATGGTACAGAGTTACATTTCTTAATCAATATAAGACAATTTTATTAATTCGATGTTACATTTGGAACTACGTTCACTAAGACACTACCAACAAAGTATTTCCTTAATAAATTAGTACATTTAAATATTCTTTACTATATCAGCAATGCATTTAATTTAGTTCACATTTAAATTGAAATCAATGAGCGAAATCAGTTACAGTCATTTGGTCTTAACGAAACACAGTCATCAAGATACAGCGTAACTCAAATTTGGTAATTCCATAAAGCAATATAAGCTTTGTTACTATGCGAATAAAGTTGCATTTAAAATGGCAGTAATAACGAACATATGATACATAAAAAGTCGATGACCCACACCTGCCAACCACAAGCCCACGGGGACTGTATCGATGGCCGGGTGCACCACGGTATGTCTGTACAAACATATTTAAGAGTATACGCTCAGTATTTAGAGTAATTAGCTACCTAGTAAAGTGTTCTGGATTTGAATTCAACGAAAAATAGAAATGAAGGACGTAATTGGTAACTTTAATGCATCAAAAAAAGAGATGTCACATTTGAAACTCACTACACACTTTTAGTTTGAACTATACAGTTTAAAATTACTTGCGTAGGCAAATATTTCTACTGACAGTTGAAATAAAATTAAATGGCGTGTGGCATGCTTTTCAGAGGTAGCAACAAATATTAATTTAATATTTACTTTATGAAATTACAAAGAAGCGACACCTACCGGCGAGATTAAGACAACAGAATAAAACCTAACAACTTGTCTACACAGACAGTTAACAGCTATTAATACTGTACATTATCCTTTAGTATTGACTCATAATTTTGTAATGACTTGCTTCATTGTTTAGAATGAGACGTTTCTTAAGCCATTCTAACTTGCTCAGATACGAGTGCTAAACATGATTTACTTACCATTACAGTATTCGCTATCAAATCTCGTTACTTGTGCATGAGATATTATGAAATACTAACATATATACATTAATAATGAAAGACTTTATAATGTTCTTAATAAACGGGTTCAAATCCGCGAGAAAATATGGACACAGTGAGTGTGTATTGTTGAGAACTGAACCCGAAACTAACGGTTGAATTATCGTGCAGCGAGGACTCGAACAATAGTGGTGGTCGCAGAATTGGGAAGGAGAGACTAATATGGTTGCCTGTAACATTTTTCGTACTACCGCAGAAACTTCAGTCAACCCGTGACCGCGGCACATGCCACTGTGCTTAAATGTCGGGACCTCAAAGAGACCAATCGTGGTAAGAATCCTGTTTCTTACGAACATTATGTTAATAAAAACCACGAAAGTTTAAAGTTTCATAATGAAAGATTTTATTGAATCAAAAAAAAGCCTCATGGACATCTTCTCCACATTAACTTCCAATATGTTAAATTTCGCATTAATCCGATAGTGTAATTTACTTAAAGAAAGTCTAATGAGATTGTTGTTCGTATCCTTCATAAATTAAAGTATCTATTTTTTTGACACATTGCACGCTCATTAGACAACACCGTCTCGTGTACCTTTACGCGATAGTTAACGTTTTCACTCGTCCGAGAATGTGTACGGAGGCGACATTCTAAACGCGGGCCGGGCCGAGGCGGTGAGTATATCGATGTCGAACAGTTTTATATTCTTGTTTGTTCCGTAAAAAATCACGACATAAATCACGTGTCGGAACATCTCGAGCTTTTGGAGGCGTGGCCGCGGAGGGGGGCGGTGCCGCTATAGCGCCGCCCCCGCGCCTGCGCATCGTGATATACCGGCACTTCTATTGTTTGCGTTGAAATTTTAATGCCATTGGTCAGCTCATAGTTTGTTTATTGTTGCCTTAATAAGACATGCCAGTGGTTTTATGGTTTGATTTGAAACTAGCTAGCACACTGTTATAAAGTAATGTTTTGGAATGTGGTAGTTAGATTTCTTAACAAAACAAACAAAAGTTTCGAATATTTATCATCAAATGACATTCAAGATATCATTTTAATAACGCAAAATAACAAATACCTATATATCCTATGTTCGTCATTTGCTATATTTGTATGGAATAAATAGATTAGAATTTATGAATCTAACTTGAAAAATAAAAAAAAATCAACTGTATTCTTAAAAAAAAAATAACTGTCGACACACATAACATATCCACTCTCAGAGTATCCCCGGTGTAATATCTTCGAAGAATAAGGGCCCACGCCAAACATCCTGTCACGGCACAAATTGACTTGAAATTTTAATAACAATTAAGCCGTATACGCGAGTCGGGTTCGAATCCGATTAAATAATTGCTTAACGTCCGTTCCGTGGGGGATCACAGATGCAGCGTGTAGTCAGCCCTTGTGTCACGGGCCAGTAATACACCGAATAATAAAAAAAAGATACTGTGACGTCATAGCTGTTACCCGTCAACTGAAATGATCATATAATCCGTGGATAAATGTCAGCAGGGTCAGCGAATTTCCAAACATTACGAAAGCATTTCATTCATTATTGACTTCGAAATATACCCTTACATTTACTAATGAAAATCAATCAGTTCTCTGTCCGCAAGTTTCAAAGTCCAGTAACGCATCTGTGGTTCTTCTAGCATTGGGTATGTCCATGGGGGACGACAATCACCCTTGTGATGCCGCTGCTCGATTGACACCTTCTCTTATAAAACAAAAGCAATTATAGCAGGAAATAAAACCCAGTCTCAGTCTCTGAGAGAGATGTAAAGGAAATATAATTCAAGACGGTATTCTTTTGAATAGATTCGAATTAATCGCAAATCATTTGAAGAGTTATGCTCGCCAGTACCTATTTCTCCTATTTCTGTCTCCTAAAATTGTATATTGTTTGCTTGTGTACAAAGTTTTTCAAATAAATAAATAAAATTATTAACTCACAAGTCAATTACGTCAGGTAAACATTGTGTAAACTTTATCTAAAAATGTTATAATTTCAATAATTTTATCACAAGACATATCAGATCTCGGGATATTCGTGGTTACGACGAGACCCACATCCAGTACAAAAAAATAAAGCAACATCACAAAAATCCGTACAAAATCGATGCCGACATCAAAATCGGATTGGCTCTAATCTGCGCCATAAGCCAGGACATGACATAACTCCGACAAGCCAAGCTTGAGTCATTTTTTTTCTGATGTATCCACGCGGATAGATTTACATTTTATGACGTATTCATTGACTTCGACGACATGCGGTTTGTTTTACTTGGACATGATTACTTGTTTTTTTTTTTTCTTTTTATTAAATATCAGTAACCGGTCAGTTGTAAACAAATTGATATGTGATCGAATAACGTACACTAAATAAATGACACTAGATATCGCCAGCGACTCCGTCCGCGTGAAATTAAAAAAAAAAACTTGATAAGTAACATATGACATGGACATTAGAAAAATCAACTAGTAATTAACATTTTTTTTTAATTTTTGACGCCTAATTAATTGTTAAAGTTTAAACAGTTCTGTATAGAAAAACGCAAGCATCTTGTCTATAGAGAATTCAGTCGTGAGCTCCTGCGATTACCCTGCGTTTCGCGTGAGTCTCAGCTCCCATTTAATTCGACCATTCCTTCCGGGCCCGCGGCCGCTGCGCCGCGCATTCCCTCACGCTATACTCGATTTAAGTCCCCACCCAAGCGTATATTACACTGAATGGACTGTCGCTTGTGCAGTATTTAATGTTTATTAACACAACTAGACAATTACATGGAAAAAATAAAAACAGCAATAACTTGTATCATTATCATCAGTCTTTGTCTGATCTCTGCCTTCAGTTGGTCTTCCCCAATGCCTTCCACAGTATGCGGTCCTTCGCCTACCACATCCAACGACAACCCATCCGCAATAACTCGTATGATGAACTAAAATAAATACCTTCCTCTGAGTTTTATTAGGTTTAATTTCTTTTTAAATCTATAGATTTTAAAATTGTCTTCACAGATTTTGCTACTACTGATTCGACTAAGTTTGAGGTTAAAACTTTTCCTAAGAACGTACAATGCTAAAAGTAGACCTTCCCCATTAATTGCTACAATGACCGGGCCGTAATATTTTAAATGGTCCTGAAATCAATCTTCAATTTCTTCGGAATTAATCAGGAAAGAAACTGAAGTCAAATCCACTTGATCTTAGTAAAAAAAATCTAATTAGTTGTTTTCTAGAATGTATCAATAGATCGTGCGGTCACGTTGGTTGTTTTAAGTTATTTCAAAACAAAAGCAGACAAGATACGAAAATAAAAAGCAAACGCAACCATACACGATCACCGGCGAGCGGTCGGGGGCCTTTTAATGAATTTATAATTTGCACCGTCCGACAATTAGACTGCTTCCATATAGCCTCGGGAGCGAATTTTAAATGTTAAATCGCTCGTATTTTACAGGAACAACCCACTATTTTTTTGTTTAACAAAACATCTAGAAGGAAAAAAAAAACTCAATTCATTTTCGGAACTTTATGAAACAACACAGCGCATGCAGTACTAACAAAGTTGGTTACATAACCGTGGTAATATGAGTCTAGATGTTGAAGTACATTATTGTAATTAATGTCAAGTTCATTGGTTACTCCTACATTAAAGTCCGTGATGTAATGTAAAACAAAAGATTTCAATTTTAAAACCACCACTTACCACCACTCTCTGACTTAATTTATTCCAGTCATTTTGTTTGAAGTAGCTCACTAAATATTTCTTGAATCAGTTTGATCATTTATAACGTACCAACAATTACAGAGTACTCGACAAAACAGTAATCACAAGTTAAGTTGAAAAAATTATTTAAACCATATAGTACACCTCGCCATGTTAACGACTGGCGAGTCGTTAGCCGGGTATAAAAACTGATGGATATTCAACTGGCAGCATTTTAATAGTTACAAAAATACATATTCTTTAATTGCTACAAATTGGGCAAAAACTTTTAAGTATTTAAATTAGTATGCGTTTAGTGAATACCAAAACAGTGGGATAGGTCTTTCGCGTGATGGCACGATTCGAGAACCTTTATTTCGGCAAAGGGCAATTTGAAAAGTATCGCCTAGGGAAACGGAGAATGGCAACCGGCGTTTAGCAATAAAGAGATGACTACTGTTGGGTGAAATATTCTAAATGCAATAGGGTTGCGTTCTTAGAACTAAAACGGAACATTTGAATGGAAGAAAAATGGAGACAAAAGTAGGAGGTATCTCACGTAGCTATATTATTTAGTAACTACTGACAAACTTCCTAAACTAGTAAAATATATTGTATGCTGTTTAACAATCATTTAATAATAAAAATAGTCATAAGATTATCGGAATTCAAATCGATTCAATAAGATTTAATTTTATTCCAAAGTAACTCACAATATTTCTGGTTTTACAATAAATAGTGCGATAATTAAGTAAAATTGCTTTTTAAATGAAATTGTAATGTCTATTATTTTACCAATAAATGATTATAATCTCAAACAAAATGTAACACGAATAAAATTTGTAGACAACCCTAAACAGACAAACAAGATTTGGAAATGAATCGAGAAATTTCGTATGCAAAGTATTTAAACGTTTCGAGTGTTGAATTAGGTATCACAAATTAGTGTTCGAAAACGTTCGTACGATCAGTGGCCTCTGTCTGCACTGTAATTGCTTGATGGCTTTATGATAGCATTTATTTTAACAAAACGGAGAAATATAACCTATTCAAACAAGTCTTGAAGACGTAAAGACGTAAAATGATTTGTAATGATTACATTGAGATATGTTTGATTGCTTTGATTGTTGTTATGGTGGTTTATTTATGTTCACTTTATATCTTTTTATTATTACAAATTAAAAAGTACATGAGATATCGTGCTAATTGAAAAATTAAAGAGAAACGCACCGTGAATGCGTAGCTTATTACGGGCCCTCCGCCGGCGCAAGAGTTCTCGAAGATAAGCCGGACATCAGCAAAGAGATCCGCCCGCGATATCCCCGACTAACAATTAACAATGAGACATTATACTCGCCGGTAATGCCGCCGATAATTACCCAAGAGTTCGCCGATTTGCTTCCACGGCTTAAATTATAGCATCTTGTAGATTCACGTGTTTTAATTGACTAGGCATTGCGGGTTTGTAAAGCGGTAGCCTTTACTTCCAAATTAGTCGACACAACAATTATCTACAGACAATATTTTAAATTTCATACATTACATCATCTTTTTTTTTTTACTGCCGTACCGTCTTGAAGGATTGACTTCAAGGAACATGGGCGTATGAATTTTAAAGTACACTGATTTACTAAACACTGGTAAGTTCTTTATTTGAAAGCTTATTGTCAATTAAAAGCAATTTCGATTTAAAACAAATCATTTTTGATTACGTCAATAATGTTTCAAATATTTATAAAAATCAATTTTAGTAAAAGTTTAATTGAGATAAATATGATAGAACACAATAATTAAAATTCATTTTAACTATCAGATTATGTAGTTACGTGATGAACATCTATTTACTTTATGTAAATAGAATTTGATGTTATGTGTTCATTGGGTGATGTGAAATGTGTTATAAGACACATGATTGACACAAGGCTGTAACCCTGTTTATACTTATTCTGCTGGCACAGCGACCCAAAGTGAGTATTGGCCTCCTAAAGAAGAAATCACCAACGTCGCCTGCGCCGTCTCCTGCCAGTCACTTGCATCCTCACACAGGTCAACCCTGCTTAGGAGGTACTGTTAAATATGTACATTTTAATGTGACTACATAATCAAACTATCGTTACACAAAAATACATTGCCATTCCTTTCTTGTTCCTCGAAAATGATGAGACAAAAGTATTTTGCAATACAGTAATTGATGTGAAAAATTAATTTATTCTTTCCAGTGTTATGGTTTGAGAAGACCAATTTGTATACTCTAAAGAAAATTTTAATATTGGAACGATGCCAAAGACATATCAACAAGCTATTTTTTTAAGTGCCTTGTTATTTGTGTATGGAGATGCACAACTTTCAACATCCAATCAAAACAGTGCATTTGATACAAATTTGTATGAGAAGGTTTTGGATCCTAAATTATGTAGAAAGCAAATAAGATACATGGCAGCGAACAGTTCTGTATTGTTAGCACAGTGTGAGTTTGAACGCTTGTTACATACATAGGCTGTAACTAATACATGATTATTTACTTGAATTTTAATAGTGCAGTATTATCAAAATTTTGCTAAAGAATCAATTTAGACAAGCTTCATGTCATCATCATCGCCACCCTAAGACCGTCTCAAACGTAAACTAAAAAATAAAACTGTAAAATTCAAACTAAGTATTTTACTTAGTTTAAATTTTTCCTCATTCTATTTTAATAGATATTATCTTAAGCTAATTATTTTTTTTAACGTAATTTTTAATTAAAATTAATTTCATTGTAGTTTTAGATGCCGGTCTAAGACTACCAAAGGGATTTTTCGATGGCAACGCAGATGATCTAGGAAATTACTACCAATGTCTAGCTTTAGATGCTCCCTTCGGAGATTCTCGAATCTCTGGAAAGTATTGCGTCGTCCAGGTGCCGTTAAGTCAGGATCTAACTCTGCCTGGCTTCTCGGGAAAGGCTGATGCACTAAATATTAACAATCTGAAGTTGGGACCAGCCGCTCAACTTGTTTTAGAGAAATATTATACAGGTATCAAGGGATATCGTGCTTTGTCTGGCACACATTTGGATGACAGGTAAATTAGAAATCAATTAAACTCTTTCTACTGCTGAAACACTTATCAAATATGTCTCAGTTTTTCAAAGAGATTGACACTGATGAAAATATGTTTATTGTCGTTTCGTAAAGCGACTTAAGCAAGGGGGGCGTCCTCCCTTCAGGTCGACCAACAGATTAGTGGAGAGGAGTGCGGAGCAGAAAATGACTGGATGCAGGTGATGGGGATGGAGGACCGCATACTGTGTTAGGAATTCGTAAAGGCTTATGTCTCTCCTTTCCTAAGTGAAAATTGTGGGAATATTGCATTGTTAAATAAATAATATTGTTCACAGAGTCGCACATGTGACTGGCACTTTGTTTAAATTGGCGGTGTGCATCCCACGGCCATGTACGACAGAACTAGCGGTCACTACCCTACTCTTTAACCTCTCCACTATTGGATTTGATTATCAAGAACAGTTTTGTCGTCTACCCAACGACAAGCCTTGGGTGTCGGCTGATTCAGCGGCAGTGTTAGCACTTTCTTTCATTCAGTGATTGTGTCTTTAAAAAAAACATTATTTTTATATTAGCTGATATTATCCGTTCAATTTTGTAGGATTTTAATGAAAGTGTCAAAATAAATACTTTGCCGAAGATTTATTGAAGATAATTATATTATAAAATTATAACTGTTTCAGAACAATTTTCTCTCTGATTGGTCTTCTTACTCTAATGAGCACTGTGTATGAACTGACGCATATATTCCTTGTAAAGAAAGGTGAATATTGTGACCTAATTTTTTACACTAATTAAAACTCACGGCTTAACTTAAATGTAGTTCGGTGGAGATATCGGACTAGTTTCAGTCCCTTGGGAGTTCCTTATACAGTTAAGCTGTTATTTTTAACCATTTTAGTATACTGTCTTAGGAAAATTTACATTTGTTTTTGTTCAAATAGTTCATGAAATCAAAAAAAAAAACAGACATATTTTTTTATCTTCAGATTCGATATCTGTCAACATGTATTATCGTTCGTTCTCCGTATACAACAACACACGAAGTTTATTTAACGTCCCTAAAGAACCTAATTCACTGAAGTGCCTCAACGGTATTAGAACTTTAGCCACCGTATGGATTATCGTTGGACATTCTTTCTCATCGTTGTCTGGTATACTTAACCCTTTTAGAGCCTGGGAGGTGGGTATTTTACATTTTCTCTTAACTTCAGATTTTTTATCAGTGGTTATATTAAGAATAAATTTATTTATGAAAAGTGTATGATCTAATAAAATTGCTCAGTAAAAGCCATCGCCGTAATGAAAAGATCTTAATTATTCTATTATAAAAATTCAGCTTTCTACTCGCTATTTTCAATTTCTTCATTTGTCTTGAGCTGCTCGACTATTAATCGAAGAACCGTGATTCTTACTCAAACATGTTACATAAGTAGCTTTATGCATCTTCTCCACCTCATCATTGACGTTGACAAATTTCACGTTTATCAATTGCCGCAATTTCTTTTAGATAGCTATACGAAGTTTTAGCTTCTCGTTTTTTTCATATAAATAGAAATTTAAATGCCCATAATTAATTTGCCAACATGTTTACAGTGGATGATATCGTTTGATGGTTTATGGATTTCATCAACACCCATCACGGTGGACACATTTATTGCAATCACAGGCATGCTTCTAGTTTTCACAACCGCTAAGAAAATGGACGCAGGTTAGTCTTCGATTGTCGATTTAAAATTATTCTTACAGCTTTTTGTTTGACCGAGCTTTTTAACAAATTTATTTCATCAGTTGTTATTCCAGGGAATTAAAACTTAATTTGGTTTTTCAGGTGCATTGCTTCATAATCTTCATATATTTTATTTGAATCGCTTGTTCCGTTTGTTTCCATTGTTGGCTACGGCGGTGTTATTTGACGCCTCTGTGTTCCATAAAGTGGGGGATGGGCCATATTGGATGGCGGTCGCCTCGAACGCACAGAAATGTAGAGACTATTGGTGGACTACGTTGTTGCATTTGCAAAACTATCTGAACCCGAAAGATATGGTATGTTTTCCACCAGACTTAAATTATAATCCCATTGGCTTCTAAATGTAAATGTGTTTAAACAATTTGTATTGATACAAGAACATAGGATAATGTGCCGATTTCGAGACCAACGTACCAATCTGTTTTGACGAACGAAAAGTTATGCTTAGCCTAAATATGATACTATTTTTAATCCAAAAATTGCAGATCGCAAAAAAATGAATTACAAAATTTACGAAGTCGGAAATAACCTATTAGTTGTTTTCAGTGCGTACCACACTCTTGGTATATCGCGGTAGACGTTCAACTTCACATCCTATCACCTCTCGTGCTGTATTGGATCCTGCGAGGCAGACGACGGACTGCGTGGTCTGCGATATTTCTGTCACTGACTGTCACGTTGATTGTGTCCGCAATTTATAACGGTTTCATGGATTTACCAGCGCATACTATCTCACCAGCGTATGCAGATTTTCATATTTTTAATTTTGATTTCTAAAAACATATTTTGCTACTGCCGATTCAGTCGCAATAAATTTACACCAGTTTCTCCACTAGTTAGAACTACCCAATCTATAGATATGACACTAGCCGAATCGGCATAGATAATCAAGTAATTTAATAAGAATTTGCTGGCTGATTGTAATATTTTTTTATTTGCTAATTTCCTTACCTTTTACTTTCTTTTTAGAAACCAATTATATTGTTACAGACGCAACGATCGAGTTATGGAGTATATGACAAAGTATTATTTCCATATAATATCTCGAATTGCCCCGTTTCTCGTGGGCATGATGTTTGGATACATCCTTCATCTTTGGCGAGGGAAAAGAGTTTCGATTAATGCAGTGAGTAATTATGTTGTAGATTTATAGTCTTTATTTTTAACCAACATCGATAAGTTAGAGACAGTGGAAGCACAAGCTTTTATTACTTTCGCAGTTTACAGTCCAAGGTCTATGGGTGGTATCATTTTGCATAATATCGGGCACGCTGTACATGCTCTACCGCGTCAAACAGCTGGATTGGAACTATCGCGCGGTGGACGCGGCCCTTAACACGTTCATGCGCCCGCTCTGGGCCGCCGCGGTTGGCTGGATGGTGCTCGCCTGTGCCCATGGATATGGAGGTAGGTTGGGTCTTTTGGTTTCCATAGCAACATTCGTATAGAACTACATTTTTATGAATGTACATACAATGCTGATTATAGGGCCACAGGAGCTCTAGTAATTTTGTTTATCTGTCTTCAGGTCCTATCAATTGGTTTTTATCGCTACCCTTGTGGCGGCTGCCAGGCAGACTTACTTATGGCATGTACTTATTTCACTATCCCATAATAGTGGTCGTCAATGGTACCATCGTGGGACCTCAATACTTTTCTGTTGCTAATGTCGTAAGTACTGTCACATTTAATGTTAAACAACTGTGTAAATAAGCCTTACTTACATATTTCTTAATAATATTTTACAACATAACCTTGTTTCTAGCTGAAGAATAGTTTCGATTTGAAACAGCGCCATCTGAAATCGACTTGTGAAACTAGTAGGTTTTGATGTCGAGATTCATTTAACAAAATGCCGCGGTAGGAGTACTCACCACAAAAGATGGCGTTGTCGTTCAAAATAATTAAAACAACCATAAATTGTGTCGATGACGGTTCAAATTTGTTTACATTTTTGAATAGCTTATAATAAAATAGCTTAACAGGGCAGGAGATACGAAATAATGAGATAAACATATACACGTTGTTTTTTTTTTGGTTCCGAGACGCGTGAAATCTATATACCAGATGAAGTAATGCCCGGTAGACAGATGGCGGTATTTTCAGTTTATAATAAGTTTATTTATCCACAGATGTACCAGGCCTTGTCCTTCTTGGTGGTATCATTTCTATTGTCCTTCATTCTTACGGTATTGATAGAACTGCCATTAACGATTATCTTCAAAAGTCTCCTTGAAAAGGGTAATTTCCTTTTAGTTTACAATTTTAAATTAGAAATTTCCCTTCCTTTTCAGATTTTAAAACATGAGATAGTATTTAATTGCGTGAAATGAATTTTTCGTACCCTGTTTAAGGAAATTGCGTGATCGGATAAACATTAAATTTAATACAGTTAAAGTTAATGTGGAGCCTTAAAGCTATTTCTGATTCTTAATTTAAAAATTATTTGATTGAGAATTCTATTTCAATTTCGATGAGTGGATGGAGTGTATGAATGATGATAGGTATTTACTAAAAGTTAGTTGAAACTGACTTTGACTATGCGTTCCAGGTGTTTCTAAATCAACCAAGGAGAGGAAAAAGCTGGAAGAAATTGAGGCTTTTGAAATTGAATCCAGAAAGGATCAAGACTAGTAATTCTGACAAAGATATTTGAAGTTGGATGAATTAGGTTTAGGTCTAGCCTAATCCTAATTAGATTTTTGATAGATTTATTTTTATGGATGTATTTTATTTTTGATACTATTTATTTTTTACATAATTTTACTTTTACGTACTTAGAAATTTTTAATTTATATTGAGAATTTCTGCAGTACGTGGTTTATTTTTAATTAGTTCTTTGTTTTTGATACTGTTTTATACATATATTTTGATACTACTTATGTTTACAATTTTCTTGATAATTACAATTTTTTGAATTCCCTTTTTGTTTTTTATTCACCATATAGTAAGTGGTCAGGGAAGAATTTGCCAATTTAAAAATTAGGTATACTTTTATATGGACTGACATGGATAAAAACACAATTGATACTTCTCCACTTTTCCCTCTGTAACGTTGTATAGGAACAGTATGTAAAGTGGAGAGGTCTTCATTGTAACAATGGACTTATTTTCGTAATATTCGATGTCGAAATGTATTCCACTTTAATCTCTGGTTCTAATTTGAATGTCAATTAGACATCTTTATTTCAATGTCAATTTTGGACAATTTTCGAATCTTTATCGAAGTCAATTTTATATTTATATTAAAATATTTTTATATTGTTTTTGTTTGTTAAAAAAATATTAATTTAACAGACTTTAATTGAGTTGATGATATTGATGTACGTTTATTGTGGCTCAAAACTTTATAAATATGCTTATTACTACATTTTAATTATTAATGAAAATTATCCATATTGCTTGGTAGATAATTGTTTTGATTATTGTCTACAAGGATGACTATGATAACCGCACTAATATTGAGGTAAAGGTAAACATTTGAAACAATCAGTTCCGCATCAAATTTCAATGCGTATAGAATGTGTTAATTTTTTTTACAACCATTTTCCCACGACTGCGTCTGAGGGAGTCCAAAGAAGTTGCCTATGTGTTATTCCTAACAATAATCTTTTTATGTGCTAATTTCTGGGCTCACCTGCTACGATCTGTCCTTCCTAACTTTCCCACTTGCTTAGACTTGAACTTAAGAGAGCTTGGAACGTTAAGGAGCAATTTTGTGTATGTATTTAGCAAGTTATGGGGAAAGTTTAACAGTTTAGCTAATTTTTTGCGATATATTACTTTATACCGATCTAATTTTTCTAATATCATTTCATTGAAGTGTTTTGTTGACTATAACCGCTACGGCGTGGCCGCTGACTGAGGGGGAAGCTATAAATACTTTGTTTGATCTACTTCTATATCAGAACGTCCTGGATCCAGAATTATGTAAGAGACAGATAAGATATATGGCTTTAAATAATACTCAACTTTTGGCTAAATGTAAGTATGTAACTTTAGTGTTTAAATGATTATTTACTTTTTATATTACTCATTATTTCATCATCATAATATCATTAAAATGTCGCCCACTGCTTGGCGTAGGGTTCCCCCAAAGACCGCCACGTCGATCGATCTCCGGCCCTTATCCAGGTTAATTCCGCAAACTTGATCATAGGTCCATCTTGCGGGAGACCTACTCACGCTGCGTCGACCTATCTATAGCCGCTATTCCAGATCTTGGTGACCCCATCGGCAGTTTGTTACTTCTTACGCATAACTTGTTTTTTTTTTTAATTCTATCTTTTACATTTAATTTCTGTTTAAAGACTTCTTGTAACAGTTTTAGATGCTGGCATAAGAATACCCAAAGGTTTATTTGATGATAATACAGTTGACTTTGGGAATTATCATCAATGTTTGGAGATCGATTCACAATACGAACGATCGAGAATTCTAGGAAAGTATTGCGTCATACAGATTCCTTTAATACAAAATTTTACGATGCCCGGTTTCTCTGGAACGAATTCAACGCTTGAAAATGATTTAATTAAACTCGGTCCCAGCGGAAATATACTGCTAGATAAATATTATTCCATACTTAATATGTACCGACTGGTATTTGGTACAGATGTTCATAATAGGTAATTCATTTTTGTAATGATAAATTTTACTTAGAAACGAAAATTTGTCGTCACAATGACGATGGATATAACAGCCGTACACATTTGGTTATTAACTGCATTAAAGGTCATGATACAAGTTACAGAACATAAGATTGCAACGGATACATATTAGACTTAGGTCCTTCAGAACATAGACCTCCCCATCAAACGCCACGATTGCGATAGAATGTCCAGGAATTCTTGTCCAGTCTGGTAAAAACTGTTTTCAAAGTCTATGGTCTGTGTTCTAGAACTAGTTCAATATGTGGAGCAGTATTACAAATGGCCGCATGTGTACCGCGGGCGTGTAGTACCGAGGACGCAATATCAGCTTTACTATTTAATACGAGTGCATATGGTTTCGATTATGCAGAAGAATATTGTCGTCTACCCAATGATAAACCTTGGGTTACGGTTGATACAGTTGCTTTGTGAGTATTTAGTAATCACTAGCTGTCGCCACGACTGGTTTACTAAAACGTAGGGCACGTAGACGAAGTAACACTACATTAACGATATGATATCAGACTCGATGTTTGTTTCTATTCCATTGAATTTTAATCACTTGTTTCCGGAAGAAGTAATAAACATCGATGCAAACTTTTTTATTAATCATTGGTGAGATCATTTTAATCATTTACAATTCAATAGTTGGTTTAGCTTACAATATTTTAAAATATATTTTACTGAGTAACAATATATTTTCATGCTTTAGGGTAATTTTTACCAGCATCGGATTTATAACAGTGCTAAGCACATTCTATGAAGTTATGTACAGATTTATGTTATATCGAAGTAAGTAAGCGTGTTATTTTAAAGTGTTTTTTAGTTAATTGGCACGTTTAGACTTTTTCTATTGATGTTTTTTTATATATCTATAGATACTAATACTTATTTACGAATGTTCTCTATATATTCAAACACTAAAAGTCTGCTCCGCTCACCACAAAGCGAAGGCAATATAAATTGTTTGGAAGGTATAAAAACTGTGGCCATGATTTGGACTGTCATTGGTCACTCAATAAATTCGGTATCCTTTCTACAGAATCCGACGTATTACTTTGCTGTAAGTATTACATAAAATAGCGTATAATGTGGTATGCAATGTTACTCACAGATGTGAAATTTGGTAGGTTAAAGCTTCATAACTCTGTCGTATCTGAAAGCGATTTTACTTTAGCCGTCGGTCTGTCCATTTGATCCAAAATGTCATGTCCTCTCCGTGTTCTAATATGAACGTTTAAAGCAGTTTTATAATGTCGATAGTGAGATTACAAACTATCGATTTTAACAGTAGTAAGGTTTTTTTTAAGTGACGTGTTAATTTCATTAGTTATTTAAGTGGAATCACACTGATGCGTTACAGTGACTGAGAATTCTTTAAAGTAATGCCTGCCTATATCCCAATCCATACTATATTCATGTTGTGTAAACCGCACATAACCATAAAATTATGAATCTGGCCATTCTTTAATTTCACTAACGGCATTCTTAATTTACGTACTCCTTTAGTGAACTAATTATTACAGTGGACTCTTTCTGCGGATTCGGCATTGTTGTCAGCGGTACCCATCAATGCAGATACGTTCTTTATGATGGGAGGTCTGTTACTGGTGTACAATTGCGCATGTAAAATGGACGGAAGTAAGTCACTATTGCTACTGAGAAAACATTTTCATACTAAATCAAATCCATCAATATATAATAAGGAATAATTTGATTATTGATTTATCTTGATATTTTTTAATCTTATCTTTAATGTGCAATTAAATAAAGACTTCGTTTTGGAATCTGATTAGAAAAATAATATATTTCGTAACTTCACTATTTATTACGTAACTTCCTTTATCGAAAACTATTTATAGAAACGGCTTAACTCACGTGCATTATCACCGGCATTGTGCCGGTGTCGGTACCGACACCGAGTTACACGTGAGTTAAGCCGTTTTATAAGTAGTGTAACAAATTTTAATGTTGAACTTCCAGTTGCACTGATGAGAAACTTACATGTATTCTACTTGAATAGACAGCTACGCATGTTCCCATTGCTCGCCATCTCAATACTGCTCGATGCGTCGGTATTTCATAAACTAGCGGATAGTCCATTGTACATATCTTCTGCGACTGCGGTCAATGCAATTAGATGCAGAGCCTACTGGTGGTCGACTCTAATTAATTTGCAAAACTACATTAATCCAAAAGAAATGGTTAGAAATAATTCGTTAATAAACAATAAATCAATTCTATAAGTCAATTCGTATAAGATCTGAAACTGGTAACATTTTAGGTTCATCTTTTATAGAATACAAAACTAATAACATCACGTTAATATTTCATCTTATCATAAAATCAATTTTGATGGTAAAAGTGTCACTAGAAAATATGTAGATACCAGATTTTTTTTCCATAATCACTACTACTATTAGAAATCAAATGCATTAAGATGTAAACGCTGATAATGTCACTATTAAACAAAATGATGTAATTGATATGACAATAATGCGTACAATATTTCTTATGCAATTCCCAAAACTTGTCAATCAATCATGTCTTTACATTGTCTAATCTAACTAAAAACTATTGACGTCATTTTTTTTTAATTTTCAGTGTGTTCCCCACTCCTGGTACGTTGCAGTAGACATTCAGTTGCATATACTTTCGCCTATTGTTCTGTACTGGGTGCTCAGTAGTAACCGACAGACGGCCTGGTCTGCTCTGATGATCGCATTTGCTGTTGGCTTAGCAATATCTGCATGCTATAACTTTATTATGCTGTTACCGGCTCACACGATTATTCCTGCGTTTGTATTTTATCCTTGTTTATTTTTAACTTTGATTGTCTTTAGTGTTTGTTTAGAGAACTTTTGTCTATCAAACATCTGTTAACAGTCTTTTGTTTCTGACATTATTCGACGTAGGAGTTGTCACTTAAAGTAGCATTGTAGGATTGAAGTTCTTTTAGTTACACATCTATATTCGGATACCATAATGGATGTAGTGTAATATCGTGACACATAACTACCAATTTTTTATACCCTCCAAAATTATTTTTGTGTGCTTCTTGGCATAGCTTTCCTCTAAACATTTCCAATGCTAGAGTCTTCTATTGTTAAAGATTCATATTAAATATATTACAGACGCAACAACGAATTGTGGGAATATTTCACGCTATACTACTTTCACATAATATCCCGAATAACTTCTTTCCTAGTGGGTATGGTGTTTGGTTATATTTTGCATCTATGGCGTGGTAAAAAAGTTGTTTTATACAAAGTGAGTAAATGTTTTAAAATAAATACTTAAACTACTGTGAAACATAAAAACAATTTCACTGTGAAATATATTCGACAATTACAAGCACAAAAGTAATTCTGAAGTCCACAACTATAAACATGTACCCTAAATCTTTAACAAACGACGTCAACTGTTTTCTGATGCAAAGTTTTTATTTCAATAGAAGACTGTACTAAGTCTATGGGCGTCATGTTTCGGTATAATGCTGGGGACGGTGTACATACTGTACCGGGTGAAGCAACCGACTTGGGACCACGTGTATGTGGACGCGACTATAAACACGCTTATGAGACCCCTTTGGTCTATCGCTGTTGGATGGCTTATATTAGCCTGTGCTCATGGATACGGTGGTATACGATTTGTTTCATCATATTTTAGAGTAGACTATAAAGCGTCGTCTACACTAACAATAATTATTTATATAGATAATTTAGAAATGTTCTAAAAACTAAAACCACCAAAATACTTTCCACCACTTTTCTTATTAGTTTTGTAAGAATTACGCCTTACAAGGGTGTTTCCTTCTTTCGAACAGGTCCGATCGATTGGTTCCTGTCTCTACCCGTGTGGCAACTGCCAGGTCGTATGTGCTACGGACTTTACTTATTCCACTATCCCATCATATTTGTTGTCAATGACGTCTCCGTGTCACCTCAGTATTTTACGTTCGGACGAATTGTAAGTATGTGTACATTAATTTTATGGCCAAGAGATATTCCATATACTAAGAACAGTTCCAGAAATATCCGCAAACAGGCTAATTTAAGCGGGATAAGGAAGTAGGACCAAGTTTGACAGATGCGGTTGCTATAGTTATGTTCAATGATGGCTAGAATCTTCTAGCTTGTGTAACCGCTAAGTGGAAGTAGGCACTAAAGAACAAGCAATAGTTTTTTTTCTTTCTTAACATTAGCAGATTGTTGTTAATTGACTAATATTTCTTTACCGCTCCAACTAAGCTTGTACTAAGAAATGGTAATCGAATGGCGAGATTCGAACTCTTGACCGCGTGATTGGAAATATGTACCCTTAGCCATGAGGCTGTTGGTGTTTATAATTTAAACTAAACATGCATCGTCTCCTGACCGCATAATTTGTTTCAGTTATTCCAGTCTGTAGCGTCTATGGTATTGACTTTTGTGTCGTCTTTTGTTTTCACTGTAGTCATCGACGAGCCCTTTAGGATTCTGTTCAAGAGAATTTTAGATAAAGGTATAATTGAATATTTCATAGTGCTTTTTTTGGTTTTGTTACGAAGAAAACAAAGTCAAAGGTATAAAGTAAATTTCATGTTATATATATATATTCTTCAGGTGATAGGAAACGAAGGAAAAAACACACAGAGGAATTAGAACTGTTAAAGCACTTGGAATAAATGATGAAATTTTTAAGATGGTTCTAACCCAATTACTATGGCTATGAGTCTGTAAGCCATATTAATGTGTAATGTAATCATTGTGATGTAGCATATTAAAATATATAACTAGTTTTATCAGTACAAGTTCCAGTTGTAAAGATGTAAGTAAATATTCGGTTATTATTAACTATGGAGTTTTAATCTCTACCACGGATACTATTCATAGCCATATCCAGCTTATGGTCAGTTCACTATCGACGAATTCCTATGGTCACTTTTTTGTTTACACTATAAATAAGACACGTTTGTTATAATCTACTTTAAACTGTGTAATGAAGTATTTTGATACAAAATGGATGTTACAACAATTATCTACTATGAACCGTTTTAATATATTTTGAATAAAATACTGATTAAATAAGCGTATTTTTAGAGTAAAATACGCTTTGAACTAACTGATCGCTTGAAAGGTATTCACTTAATCCTATTGTACGTAAAGGAAAAACAAAAATGCTTATACAGGATTTACATTTTATTATCATAGACTTGTATCTTTAACATAGATGAGAAATAAAAACGTTCTTCTCGTACCTTTTCTCAAGAGGAAATAGAAGAAAATTGATAAATTAATTTATGAAGATAGAATCATACACTTGAAAGTATGTGGGGGAATATTAAGAACAACTTTTTTTTTGGGTTTTGATAAGGAAATCTTCAAACCACTGCCTTCTGGGGGTAGACCAGATTATATCGGATTTGATCTACCAAAACTTCCTCGATAGTCAGCCTCGATTGCTATGGAATGAGTTTCCGGGATCTCTGAAAAACTTACCGGACCTCACTCTCAGTACTTAACTTCCTAAGAGAGACAGGACCCTCTCTGTCACTCCACAGGGTTACGGTTTCATAAGAGCACGCTAAGTCATCTGATTTACAGATTATTGTGCGTTTCTTTTTTTATTTCGTTATTTAAGCGACTGGCTGACACTACTGTTTTTTATTGTTGCAATACTATTATAAATATACCAATTTTTATTCAAAGTATTAATGTCTTCGTCATCTTCAAACAAATTTAATACCAAGCTATTAATATCAGAAGGGCTATTAGGCCTCGCCAAAGCTTCGATGTCCGACCATTTATTACTTTAAGATCCAGTTTTACGAGCCGTCAAAGACGATATAAATTTTAATGCTTTTAAATTGTCAGAATTTTTCAGAAATCTCGGTTTCACTTATGTTTTTTTTTTATAATTGTTATTTCTTTGTAACGACTAATAACTAATTTTTCAGTCGTTGCTTATAATAATAAAATCACGAGGTTGTATTAACTAGGTAATGATCAATCGCCTTAGCAACTTGCTAGAACATTTTTTTTCTATAGTTAAGTAACATAGTATTTAAATGAAAACAGAATAAGCGTGTATGTATCTGTTATCAGGGAAACATACAATTTACTTCGCAACATAAAACAGAAAGGTGTGTTATAAAAACATACTGATACCTTTGAAAAAATGAAATTGAAGTGGCCCTCATATTTTAACGATTATCGAGACAGTATTTCCACGCGCCTCGCTGCTCGATGACTGACAGTTTTGGAGCACGACATTGATCCCGTACTATAGCTCACTGTGAAGTTATGTTCAGACCAACTTTATACAGAGAAATTCGACGTGGATCACCAACGTGACGAAGATCGATCTGGCGACAGTATTGTTTATAGTCTGTATACTCGAAGTGTTTGTTGATTAACACTAATAAATAGTAGATCTACCTTTTATAGCTGGATTATTGTAAAATATAGAATCTATTTACAATCTGCAAGGTATATTTAAAAGTCCTTATATTGTCCACTATCACGAAGTCTTTGCTATTATCTATAACATATTAGAACTCTTTATTTCATTGTGTTAAACTGAGAGCGCTTGACCACGTCTCTACTTGATGTTACGTGATGTGGTCGAAAGATACGCGTTAGTATAATAACCACCTTTCACTTAACACCTTGTAATGGACTGATATTTCATATTTTTATTGATACATATATTTTCATATTTGCATATCTTATCTACTGCGTATGTATATATGTATTTATAAATGCTATAATGCGTATTGTGGCTACTTAATATTGATCGGTAATCTGCTTGTCATTTTTTATTTAAAATGCTAGCAGATTTTTGTTAATAATTCTTCACTAAAATCTCTTTTACCACTCCAACTAAGCTATAGACTTGTGCTAGGATATGGTTTACAACAATAGTCGAATGGCGGGATTTTAACTTTTAGCCACGTGTTAGGAAATACGTACCCTTAACTATTAGGCCATTGGCGCTTCCCTAATGAAGTATTATGTAATTTCTTAAATTAACAATGTCGATAAATTGATAACCATAAACACATAATCTATCTTTATTGAAATATGGCGGTTGAAAATTGTCGGTACGCAGTACCTCCCCTCACAACTCTGCACGTCCCACTATACCTTACATCATATTGGGGACGACTCGTACGTTGTTCCGAGGTATCCAGATATTTAAGTACTGTTAAATTAACTTAATGAAATAAGAGAACACTTGATTAGATAGTATAGGAATTTGAAAAAGCAAACAAAATATTTGACGTGGTTAAAATTATGTAGAACCATTTTAGCAATTTACGTAATGCTAAAGGCCAAGACCCACTGTGGGTAGCTGCGGCAGCGGAATAAGTAGGTAATGCTAAGGTTAATTACTTTAGATAATAGTTACATCAATCTTTTATCATTTTTTTAGCGTTAAGAAAATATTGTAAATACAATATTATCCAAATTTTAATGACATATCATGTGATAAGGAAGTGATAAGCGTTTGCGTTTACATAATTAGAATTTCGTTTAAATCTTTGCTAACTTTGTAAAAAAATTGTTCGTCCTATGTACTTTTTTTACAATTTAAAATATATATTTTAACTGCTCAACTACTTACTACCAATAACTATTTAAACAGAAGACGATTTTGTACTTTAAATCTCTAAGCGTTTTGGATAAAGGAAATCTTATATATGCGTGATTAAAGTGATCCATAAGTCGTTTTCACTAATTCCCTATAATTTAAAAACAGTGAAATTCGTTTCATTTTTTTTTATAGGTCAACCAGATCGAAATATACGGAACCTCTTTTAATTTGCAATCAAATTAAAAATCTCGAATGAAATATTTCTTAGATAAGATTACCTCAAATATTTCCATTTCTTAATTATTACGACGCTGCTGAACAGTCTTGTTTATTCCCGAAGATGGATTAATTCTTTTCCATTTCTATAAGAAATAAAATGAATCTTATTACACTTGTACCCTTGATCTTTGTTTTTGTCCATGTCAATGGACACCTTCATTTAGATTGGGACGTACGAAATGAAGCGCTCAATCAAAGTTTATACGAGGACGTGTTGGATTCAAATGTATGTCAGAAACAAATTGGTCTGTTGCGGGATAGTACATTTCTCCTAAGTTTATGTAAGTTAAGTTTATTTTTTCTTTCGCATGATTTAAGTGAGTTTGTATTTTACAAAAAAAAAATGGCGAATCATCAAGCCTACCACAAAAAACTTCATGCATCTGCAATACCATTAGTCTCTTATTGTTAATCATACTGAATCTACACTAAGGGGCATCTTTATTGAATCAAACTGTGAGTGCGTTAGTTAGCCTGTCACAGTAAGTAGTAACTAAGCTTTACTTCCAATATATATAATTCATACCAAGGACATTAGACTCCTATGATCATGTTCTTACCGAGGTTATAACTTTCTCAGTTCTAGATGCTGGAATAAGACTGCCAAGAGGATTACTGGCTGGTAATACTATAGATTTAGGCAATTACCACCAATGTTTAGGTATAAAGGAAACAGTTCATGATTCTAATATCGAAGGAAAGTATTGTATGATCAGAGTTCCTCTGAATCAAGATTTACCATTTCAACGTTCGCATTTCGACCCATTGTCTTTCCATCTGGATGAAGATACAATAACGAAGATAAAAGATTACAAATCAACAAGAGCAGGCTTGAAGGCTTTATTCGGTGCAGATCTAAATGAAATCAGGTACCTGATACCAATACATATTGTTCAAAAAATCGTAATATGACTGTAAAAGAAACATTAAGTACAGGATATAACTGTTCTTGTAGTAATATTGACTGCTACTTACGAAAAAGATTAGACGCAATTTAAAGGAATAATAGTAACTTTGCTGCAATCAATTGTTTAGGCGTTTAATTGTTTTTGTTTTTTTTTTAATTTGGTCTTTATACAATATTAGTATTATACGATCATTTTCCAGATCAGGACCTGGCAACCCTCTACAGTTTTCAGTTCTTCGATTAGCTGTATGTATTCCAAAGCCATGTACAACTGAAGAAGCTATATCTGGTCTTTTGTTTAATATTACTTCTCTAGGTTTTCAATATGAGGATGATTTCTGTCGATTGCCTAATGACAAGCCTTGGGTACCTGCCGATTACATAGCTTTGTAAGTGAATGAACTTTCGAATTTGTTTTGCAACAAATCTTATATTTTATAAGTGGTTTTACTTTCAGTGGAATATTTTCTTTGTTCGGTCTCCTGAGCATTTTGAGTACCTACTATGAACTGAACCATATCTTCGCCCGAAGGAAAGGTATATCAGTAAACTGTATTAAACTGTTTCAGTTATCTTTCTTCTTCATTAATTGAAACCGGAGTTAAAATGATCTTTTATTTTACAGATTCAAAACCTGCAAATAAAATTTTCTGCATGTTCTCCGTATATAGTAACACGAGACGCCTTTTAACTTTTACGTCGTCACCCGGGGCATTAGAATGTCTGGACGGCATCAGAGCTTTGGCTATGTTATGGGTACTTTTAGGGCACAGTTTTTCATCGCAAACCTTCACTTATAACGCTATTGAATCATTTCAGGTGAGAATATTGGTTTCATTTTATTCACACAACAAAATAGCTGTTCTGTCATTATAGATCTTATTGTTCTTTTGTCTTTTTCTGAGCTTTGCAAATATTTGATTCTTTAATCGCTGAACTTTGTAGTAAATAAAGTAATGTAGTAATTTGGAGGGATTTGCTTTAATTTAAAAGTGTAATATTTCAGTGGATACTTTCCTACGAGGCTTTGTGGATAACAGCCGCTCACATCACAGTAGACACCTTTTTTATGTTAAGTGGTTTGCTCGTTGTATACACCACTGCTGGTAAATTAACACCAGGTAAGTTATTTAAAAACAATGCATGTAACAAATTCTTTATTAATCAGAATGCACCAGATTTTTCATAAACATTGTAATTAACAGGTACAACATAAGCAAAAATCATTCGGTCTGTGAATTTAGATTATTTTTCTGATTCAGTAAACTTCTAAATAACATTAAATCTTTTAATTTTCAGTCGGTCTACTAAAAAATATTCACATATTTTATTTAAATCGTCTTCTACGCATGTTTCCTATATTGGCTATGACTGCTTTGTTAGAAGCATCTGTCTTCAACCAGATCTCAGATGGCCCAGTCTGGGACACGATTGTATCACAAACGCACAGATGTCGGACGTTCTGGTGGTCAACATTGTTGCACTTACAAAATTACCTTAACTCTGAGAATGTTGTAAGTACTAAATAATTTTAAATTATTATATATTCAGTTCATAACTCCTTAGAATACAGTACTTATATATGGTTCCGGTTGTTTGTTTTGCCGTTAATTAATAAAATCTGACAGCTTTGTACATAATTTGTTGATTTGAATAGTAGTCTCATATTCAGAGTCAGTTGGTGAAATAACCAAAGCTATTATGTATTTCGTTATCATTATTCGTCCGTATTGATTAACGGTTTGTTACTGGAGTAACATGTTAACAACCAAAAGATTGATCAAAACATAAACATTGTGAGAAAATTTATAATATGAAGCCTGATCTCTAAGTAATCTGATCTTCATAGCCATAAATAATTTTTTGTTACTAAGTTTGTGAAGTCAACCAACACGCACTGGGCCAGCGTGGTTGACTATGGCCTAGTCACCCCTAATCAAAGGGTAGGCTCCGAGCCCCTCAGTGGGGACGTATAGTGAG
>JAODUI010000030.1:6393487-6412451 GCA_027563995.1 Papilio gigon | reverse complement strand
GTGGGCGTCATAGTACGCTGCCGGCTCACTCTTGGCTCCGAGCCCCTCAGTGGGGACGTATAGTGAGCTGATGATGATGATGATGAAGTTTGTGAATGACTGCCCTATAATATTGTCTTCCAGTGTATCGGCGCAACATGGTACCTTGCTATCGACGTTCAACTTCACATACTCTCACCAATCATACTAGTGTGGGTGCTCAGTGGTAACAAAAGAATCGCTTGGTCAGCGCTAACAGCTGGTGTTGTACTATCGCTCACAGCTGCAACCGTTTACAATTTTATTAAAGAATTTCCAACAGGAATGATTACAGCTGAGTTAGTATCAATAATTCATATGTCATTATGACAATTGGTAAGCAGCTGCGTTGCTGCAATTTAATAAATGCAAATATATTGTCAACTGTACAAATGACATTTGTAGATAAAGATAAGTTTCATAGAAAGAAAATAGTCATCTCAATCTTTATTCATTCTATTTATTTCTTTGTCACGTTTACTGTTTAGTGATTTAACACGTTCGCCGCAGTAATAATTTTTGCGTACTTTCCGTCCCTGGTGTACGAGGTGTTATCGACCCGTTCCGCGACTAGACGTTAGTGCGACACACGGTCCATCAGGCCCACCTCCCAGAACAAAGTTGTGCCCTTCGCACCACAGAGAAGTAGCATTAGGGATGATTTAGACGTCGTTTCGCAGCGAATGTGTTTTAGTTTAACGGAAATAAATTCTATGTTTCGTAGGAGAGGCGATGAAATGATGTACTACATGGTATTTTATTACATGAACACACTGACCAGAGCGCCGCCTTTTCTAGTCGGTATGGTTTTTGGGTACTTACTGCATACCTACCGCGGAAAACAAGTTTACATATCTACAGTAAGTTTTATTAGCACTTTTTTGTATATTAAACTTTACTTAGAATGTGGGAGGATGCGAATGGCTTAACGGCGAGTTACTGAAACTAATTTTACGCTGCGCTAGTCGCAAAGTCGCTAGATAACTTAAAGATTTTGAGCACAAAGCGAATCGTGTGAATTTAAAAAAAGCCGAAAGCAAATTTTATATTCTAGATTATTTGTATTATTAATTCTATCATATGATCGCTTATTAAAGAACCTTGTACTGGAAAAAAACTTGGAATGGTTCTTCATGACAAAAATTTTTTTCAGATTTCGAATGTCACATTATGGGTGTTGTCAATATCGCTTCTATTATCCGTCTGCTACTGCACTTACCCGACAATGCAGCCGGGGTGGGACAACCAGACAGTGGACAGTTTGATCAACTCGTTTATGAGACCAACATGGGCTTTGGGTTTAGGCTGGATTATATTCGCCTGTGTACATGGTTACGGTGGTAAGGGACAGTTAATTACTTAATTTAAACTATCAGTGTAGTTTCTAACTACTGTGCCACTGACGATCAATCACCGTTCATAATAGGGTAGACTCCGAGCCCTTCGGTGGTGTGAAGTGAGCTGATGGTTTAGTTTATAAACTGACATTTTACGTGCTTATGAATTGATTCATATTTGACTTTCGAAAATATCATATCACCGCTGTCTCGGTAATCAAATAATAATTTACTTTACATATATGAAAAGGAAAGGGATATAAGGCGGAAGGCGGAGGACCGCATTTGGAAGGCATTGGGAAAGGCCTATGTCCAACAGTGGGCAGACAAAGGCTGCTGCTGATGATGATGATGATATGGCTATGAAATATTTTTCTTTACGCTAAACAGGTCCCATCAACTGGCTCCTATCTTTGAAGTTGTGGAAATTGCCAGCTCGGCTGTCTTACGCTATGTATATAATGCACTACTCCCTAATGGTCATCTACAATTCTAGTAATACAGCGCCGATATACTTTACCGTTCCATATATTGTAAGTATTGTATATACGTCTCTTTCATCGTGATCATTAGTATCCTAAGTGGCTTGAGAGATTTAGAAATATGAGATGTCATACGTCTTCGGATGCGAAAGGAGTAGAACCATATAATTTGGGAGGTATTTAGAAAGGCAGCAGCAGCGGGCAGACAAGGGCTTATGATGATACGTATTCGGTGGACGAGCGACTTAGTGCGGGTGGTGAACGTCCACATACTGTGACAGGCATCGGGGATAACTTTTGTTCAGCAGTGGGAAGACAAAGGA
Source organism: Papilio gigon (assembly GCA_027563995.1). Taxonomy (NCBI): domain Eukaryota; kingdom Metazoa; phylum Arthropoda; class Insecta; order Lepidoptera; family Papilionidae; genus Papilio; species Papilio gigon. The sequence goes on along the minus strand of JAODUI010000030.1, from coordinate 6,410,291 downwards.
AGATGATGATGATGATGTTTAATCTTCTTCTATGGTATGATCTCGATAATTAATTCGAAATAGAGTTCGTTTTAGTTACTAAATTTTGTTACCTATTATAAAACTGCTTAATTTCAGATATTCCTCTTCTGTGGTTATTTCGTGATGTCATTTGTGGTCGCTATAGTTGTAACCGTATTAATAGACATGCCGTTTTCCATATTGTTCAAACTTTTATTGGATAAAGGTAAACAAAATTTGAATACTTCACTTAATTATAAAAGTCCCTTCCATTAGACTGCAATTTACAATATCTTATTTTTATTCCAGGTAAAAATGTAACTAAAACAGTTGATGAAAAAGATTTATTCAAGAGCAGCGCCGCACAAAAGCATATGAAAGTCGATGTCTCAAATAATGATGTACAGAAATTTGATTAAAATTATATTTTCAAATAAATTATTTATAGTAGCTTCATTATAGTTCACAGATAGCCGCCGGCGTTGAAACTTAAATCATTTTATAGAAAAGAGATCATGTAAAAATTGTTCATAAATTCGAGATGAACATATTAATATTAATATTAACTGAAACGGTATCCGTTGCATTATATTTTTGATATTATACGTTTCGGTCACGTTAAAAGGTACAAGATTGAAATTTCATAAATAATATATCACATGTGTAATTTTTTTTTTTGCTTTTCCATTGGACTAATATTGTAAGGCATTTCATCGACATCATCATATCAGCCACATGTCGCACACTGCTGAGCGTCCTCGGCCGCCCTCATCCGGGATGCTCTCGCAAACATAACCAGATCATCGGTCCATCTTGCGGGAGGCCTACCCACGCTGCGTCGATCTGCCCGTGGCCGCCAATTAACGAATCTGGGCGGCATTTATGTATAAGTAATAATTTGTAAACAAACAATAGTGTAGGGTAAAATATTAAATCAGTCGTTACGCAAATTGTCTTTAATTCGCACCTCTGGCCAGCATACTCTTAATAAAAATAACTAACAAGTATTTTTAGTTGATAAATGTAAATACGGATCATAGTAAAATTATCACAAAGTACAACAACTAACAATTTATTAGAATAGAAACTGAAGTTAAGGCGTTACTTTAAACAGCTAGGTCACGTTTCATTCGGATTATAAAATCTTATCGACATTCCATGAATCAAAACAAAATTTCACTTTAAACATAATCACATGTTTGATGTTAATATGATTATCTGATTGTATTCGAAACGAAATACGTTGCGATAATTCACGATAATATAATACCAGTTTATTTATTTTTCTTTCTTATAACTTGATAAGTGTCAAAATTGATTTTTATCCGTTTTGTTGTGGTAGTCAAGTCACGTCACCTTAAAAAAATATTACATACAAATTTTCTTAGACCTCCTACGTACGAATACTTCAAGGGTTATAAAGACTGCTTGAACTAGGACAACCTACTACATATTTTAGAAACATCTGGATCCACCGGCCATAGTTGCTGTATCACCTCTTTGAAATGTAAAGTTTCTATTCATTAATGAACTGAGTATGTGCAAACTATGTAAAAACATACGAGAAATTTGGCATAAAGCAATTAAAAACACAGGTTATGGAACAAACGTTTTGAATTGCAGTAATAACTGGAAAACTGGTTTAAATTTTAAAGTCCACAAATACAAACTCAAAACAAAGCTTACTGCAAACATAAGTTTAGTTTCAAACAATGAATCTACAATTTCATTACACTGTGTTAAGTGTGTTGCAAATGCAATCAAACAATGTGTATATTAAAAAGGCATAGTAGTTAATATTATGACCAAAAGTGGTCAAACAAAGACTTATGATGATGATGATGATAGTGGCTAGACGTAGTTTGTGTTATTGGTGCTGGCACTAAATGGCATTTCAAAATAGCGTTACTTCTTCCCTTTACACTTGAATTGTGAAAGCAATAGAATTGATTTGTACTTCTACTTACAGTCAAATAGCGGAAGATTATTTGCTGAAAGTAAAAATAATATCAACAAGGTCACGCGAGGTTCATATCGTGTATATGTAATAAGTGTTTAAAAACTCAATAAGATAATGAGTTGCAGGTGCGTTGGTTTTGACACAAAAGAAATTATAAGCAAGTGTTCAATGGATTTTTGGCAAACAATTGTCACTAATAAATAAAAATCTTATACCAATGTATGACTTCACTAGCTGTCTCCTAAGACTCCGTGCTCGCGGAATTAAAAAAAAAAACAGTAGTATAACCGGAATTGCTGATTGTAAACAATCTCTGTATCAATGAATATTCAGTGCTGATAATTAAGAAGTATGTTTCAAAATATTTAAAATACTTAAGTATCAAGCTCCAGTCGTTTGCTTGAACACTGAACGTTTTTGCGCAACTTCTGTCACTAATTAGCCTTTTTCTCCTTTACTGTTTTTAAATTGCTCTTGAGTGAGATTTATTGTGAAATGTGAGACTTTTATATTAATTTGTAGATGAATAAAGAATAGCACACTATTTCTATCTTTTTATTTTTATATAGTTAAATAATAAACAGTATTTTAGACAGCACTCCTTCATACTGTTTCTTTTAAAGTTTATCTTTCTCTTCCAGTCTTACTAGTAATTCCATAAAAAGGTAGGGCCACCATCCCTAATATCTCAACTTCGCTGTCTTTGACATACACTTCCGAGACTTGGTTAGGTTAGTTAACTATTTAAAGTCTTGATTATTAAATTGTGATTTGACTTCATTTAAACACCTTTAAAAATACATCTGCTTCTGAATTTAATCTCTCCTTTGTCGTTTCTTGCTTTTGCTATCAAGGTAAGCAGATTGATTGGGTCAACCAGACTGTGGACAGTTTAATCAACTAGTTCACGAGAAACCTGGCCTCCAGGCTTACGTTCTGCTAGCCGAGTATCTATGTACGTAATGGCCGTAATTGAAAATGAAAAAAATGAAAAATGATGAAAAATGATTTATTAAGTTAAAAATTTACATTATTGTATCCGTTTCTGGGGCTTCCATTTAAGTACGTAATTGAGATTTAAATATTAATTTTCATACAGATAAAGTACAATTCACCAATGGATCTAATTGTAGAAAGTAATAGTACAGTTAAAATTATCTAAAACAAAAACTTGGGATGCCCAAGTGGTTACGCCCAGTTGGCCGACCCAGGTATCGGTACACAAAAGAGGTGGAAAAGATCTAAGAGGGCTGCATGTCCAGGACTGGGTCGTGATGGCGCGGGATCGAGTTAGGTGGACACTTTTATTGTCGAACGCCAAGACACGTTTCGGGTGCGCCACTCCAGTTAGTTAGTTACATTTTGCTAAAAGTTTTTCAAAATGCGACAGTAATTTTATGAACTTTTAAATTTTGGAAAGTACCAAAACAATTTAGCTTCCAGAATTTCATGCAAATACTCGATATCCTAACACGATCATTACATTATCAAGTAGATTATGTTAATTGCTGAAAATGATCATCGTTCCCTCGAATTTGTCGTTGTCATTGTTTAAGAGGTCTTTTGTCTTCCTTAAAACTTTCTTAATGTCCTCCAATTTATAACATTAAGACTCATTTTTAGGAACGACAATCCCTCTATTACACTCTTGAAATATAACATTCTCGAGTGAGATAATTCAGTAACATTTTTAGCTACATTCACAAACATTCAGCCAAGAATAGTACCTAATAATAATAGGCATAGACAAAGTCTTAAAATAAAACGTACATTTATTCGTCTACCCACTGACTAGTACCTACATAAAAGACTTCCTCAATGGTCCATACAAATCCTTTATAATTGTTTTCAACAAATCTCTTAATATTCAATAAAATAAAAATGAATTGCTGTTCGTTAGTCTCGCTAAAGCTCGAGAACGGCTGAACAGATTTATCTTATCTTGGTCTTGGAATTTTCGCGGAGGTCTAGGGAAGGTTTAAAAGGTTAGAAAAATAGGAAAAATCTCCGTGAAATCTTTAAAAATAGCCCTTTTAATTTCCCATACAAACGTTTTTTCCGAGGAGGAAATATTATTTTTTGTATTTCCTAATAAATTGAAAAATATGTTTATTTATTGCCTTTAAGGCGAAACAGAGTTCGCGGGGTCAGCTAGTATTCAATATAATTCAGTGCGTCCTCTTGTCGGACGTCGTATTTAATTACATTGACTTTATGACCGTGACAGCTTGTTAATTCCAACGTTGTATCTTAGACATCTGTGATAACTCTATTATCTCTCATAATTTAATTATCAATTAATTCAGACACTCATGTGTTATATTAACACGTGCTATTGTCATTAGTATTGTAATTGTAAATTCATCATCATCATCATCGTAAATTCATCCGTATAATATTGGAAGCATTAAAAAAATATTTTTATTTTATTCACAAAAAATATAACATCCTAACAGAATATTTTCCAATGCAATGTTAAACCAATAATTCACAACATATTATAATATACAATACAATGTTTTAACAATTAAAAAAAACAAAGTAAAATTGACTCAAACAAAATACATTGTTAGCATTTAAGAAAAAAAAATAAGATGGTCAGTTAGTTTCATCAACTCACTATACGTCCCCACCAAGAGGCTCGGAGCCCACCCTATTATTAGGGATGGACTAGTCCAAAGTTAAACACGCTGGTTAAATACCTGACTTCACACATATCTTTGAATTAATTCCTAGATATACACAGGTTACATCACGATGTTTTCATGTACCGTTTACTAATTTTAAATTTAAACTGTTACTATTGCATACTGTATATACAAACGATTGTATTTTTTTGTTGGGAAAAGGGGTACAAACAAACATTGGGAACACTGAGTTGTTCATTTACGCTCAAAGAAAATCGCAACACTAGAGGAGCAGGTACGTTGCCCGCCTTGGGCAAGAGATACGCTCGCTTCTGGAAGGACCCTAAGTCTTACTTGTTTGAAAATACCGCCGAAGACGGACCTTTTTAATTCATAAAATGCGCACATAAAAGTCTTAGTGGCAGATTTTCTTGTCGATTTACAGTAATAAATTGGAGATAACTTGAAGTGCGCTTCCAATAGGCTTGATTTAATGATCACTACACATGTTCGACTCTTCATTCAATAGTTAAGTACTCGTCGTTGTGGTTCGGTACACAATTGAAATATTAATTGGATTTGTGTATTTGTTTCTATCAAACAAATGAAAAAAAAAAACAATTCAACTATCAATAGAAACAGAAGTGTATTAGGTACTTTAACGTCATCAGGTATATTTTACCATATCATTAGAAATATATTTCAAATAACCTATTTTTAGTTTAGTCAGTGTTAATACTATTTGAATCTCTATATGGGCGAGTCATTGTTCGGTTCCCGCGTTGTTAGTCCCTAAAACCTGTTTAAGCCAGTAATAGAAACTTCAATAACAGAGTCGTGAACCGTAGATTTTCTAGGTTCGTATGTATTTATCAAATATAAATGTGAATTCATATAAATAGTACATAATATACTCTAAGAAGTTTTTTTATATGTGTTCATTAGCACTGCGAGGATACCGACTTATCGATAAGACAATCTTTACTTGGACCGTATAATGTGTAGATATGTTAGTAGTGTTGTTGGATACACCTGCTCGATGACCTGTGGAAAGACTGATAAAGAAGTATGCTTAGCCAATGTGGTTTAAAGTCGCAGTTAGTGCTTTCATTAGGTTAAAGTTTGGAGCTGCTATGCTGAAGTTTTATGGTTCGAAAGATAAACAAGTGCTCAACTTTGTTTCACGGGTCGTTAGTTGAAATGTCTTTTGAAGTTGCGGGTTAAGTTATAAGAGACTAGCTTTCGCCTGTGACTTAGTCCTCGAACTAAGAGAAAAGTGTATAAGCAGCCGATGTGTTCTTACAGACTATGTTTTATATCTGTGTCAAATTTGAAAGAGATCCATTTAGTTGAGGACACGTAGTAACAAAAAAAAACCATGCGTCGATATGAACTTTCTCATTTGCAGTATTAGACATATTTATGAAATTGGATTTTTGTTTTGTTTAATTTTTTTTATAAATTCTCTGTCATCGATTAGAAATTTAATTTTATTAGTATGTCTGTATTTACGGTTTCATATTGCTTAATAAATAATCTATTTTTCTTTAACATTTCTAGATCACTTTATTTGTTAACTTAATTACACTAATTTCCCAATAGATCTCGCTTGCATCTAGTAGGCTAAAATTGTGATTTATTTTGTTATATTAATATTTGTTTTCCTTCTCTATAATCTCGTGATGTTATTAAATACTGTAATATGTAATAAAGAGATAATCCGCTTTGTATGTCTAACTTGTCCGTCAGGCGAAGACTTCGAAGATTTGTTTAATACGCGAAATTAGTTTCACTCCCGCCTTTGAATCGCTTCCTCTTTGTTCACCGGCTGATATTCTAAATAGCAAAATGGAACAAAAAGTTACAGATACTTTGAAGATTTTCCATATCAAGAGATTTACGTGTAATAAATCAATTCTCGAAGGATTACTTTTATATTGATAACTAGATATCATCCGCGGGTTGTCCACGCTAATTTATAGATAATTCTTGTAAGAAGTTTTTTTTCTCATAGGCTTTGTTGGAAATCTGTACTAAAGTTTACTAAGAACTTTAAAGATGTTTCGGAGATTCATAATAAAAATCCACCAAACTTTCCTATTCGTAATGGTTAGTATTAAGGCTTTTTTTGCTTTAAATGTAAATTTAGAACCATCAAAGGTTTTTTCAATTCAATATTTATAAAAATGATTTTAGTATTTGAAGAAAAATACCTTTTAGAAATTGGTTTTGTCTGTGAAAGTAAATTCTCCCGAGGTGAATTGAATTATTGTATTTTAAAATAAACTTTGCCAAACGGTACCTTTAGAAATTTCTCTTGGCTTCAAAAGTTATTACTTTTTTCAGTAAACAGTCCGATTCCTTTTCGATGAAACGGTTTGATTTCATACAATAAGTTAAGGAAAGTATTTCGTAGTGTTCATTACTTGTATTTTATTCAATTGAATTTTACCGACCAAAGAACAAATGAAAATTATTAATAAAAGTTCATTATATATGTAGATTTCCATTGACGAAACATTTGTATAAAACTTATTGAGACAGACGAACGAAACATGTTCGGAAAGCAAAACACAGCACAGCAAACAGCGAACAACAATGTTTTGGATTAAGTGTTTCGTCAGTAACCCATGACAACACCAACAAAAAATATGATAACAACAATGATTGTTTTGATGATTGTTGCATTGTTTTGAATTTGTTCGCGCCGTCAATGTCACCAACGTCAAAGTGAACGAATGGTAACGACGCATACAGAGTCGGTTGCGGGTGACAGCGGGCGGCGGCCACGCCTGCTGTCGCCTGCGTGGAAACAGCGACAGAGCTCCGCGACCTTACATTAGAACGTAAGGTCGTCAGCATAAATATTAAGTATCATGCTTAAATCGCCTCTTGAAATCGATGATTGCTGTCACAGAAGTCATCTATTTATTTTAACTTTTACCAAGTAATAGTTACAAGGGTTAACATTTTTGAGCTCTCGATACGCGGAGTCTAGTCTCATACGGACTTTGTGTTAGTAAAAACCATAATTAAATTTTGACATTGTTACAGTATTTAAGATTTATATAATTCTGCAAAATATCATAACCCTCGAATACATTAGCTTTGTCCATGTTAAAATGTTAACCGTTTTTTATCCCTACAAAGATGAGTACACACATATAATCCCTTGCGGGCAGAATCCGATTGTAAGTCACCTAAATCGGCTCGTTTGATATCCATACATACCCTGAATCCTTGCCTTTCAAACTCACTTTGTTAACATGAGTTTTATTTGTAAGAACACGGAAAACATGTCTTCAAAGATTGTGTCCTTAAACAAAATATAAAGGGTAAAGTTTAAAGAGTTATTTGAATAAATAACAATTTTCTTTAATGTATTCCATACATTATTAGTACATTTTTGATAATTCACTCGTATTTCTTGTAACCATTCCTAGTAAGCTTGAAAAAGCTTGTGTTAAGAATGGTTCACGACAATATTCGAATGGTGGAATTCGAATCAGCGACCGCTAGATCCGTATTCCGTACCCATAATCAATAGGCTATTGCGTAGTTGAATTTAGCATGCGGTAAAAATGGGCAAGTTTTTGACAGCCTTTCAGGCATACCAAATTTTCTTAAAAACAAAACATATTTTTCAACATCTCCATAGATAGTACTACTATAGACAAATCAAATACTTGACCTTTCGCAAAAATCGGTTTGAACTTTAGAGAAATCAGATACAAGTTAGTCTGCTACCGTATTCTATTAAAGCAATCAACATTTTTCTGGTAACTTATTTATATATAGCTGATATTTTAATATTATTATTTATTTTCGATGGGGGAGGCCTACGTCCAGCAATGGACTAGATTAAGCTGATAATGATGATTTTAATAAAATTTATCTCTGTACGAACAATATTAGATAATAATTAATCAGGAAATGGCGAAATAACACGGTTCTAGACTTATCAAACATTACTTATGTGTATACAACATTGTTATAGGTGTAATTTTTTACCAATGTCAAACACGATTCAAATGTAAGCTTAAATTATGATTTAACAAAAAAAAAAAAACAGAAAAGAAAATTGTGTTTCAGTTTTCGTAAATGTTTTATGAAAGCCTGTTATTCACAAAGTTTAAACATTTAACGGAAAGAAGCGAGCGTCGATACAAACGAGGAAAATGGCAAGAGCAAAGTTTGACCAAACCTATATTATAATGGCTCTGATTTTTAAAAGGAAAATTATACCTTTGGCAATAAAGTACACAAGTAAAACTGTTTTTAATATTTTGAATTACGAGCGAAACTTACTGTTAAAAAGTGTAATATTTGAAATAAAATTTAGAGTCAACTGTATTATGAAGTTACTTAAAAAATATTAACACGTTAAAACAGTGCACGTTTACATCTTTAGGCGGGTTAATTATGAACAAATAACAACAAAACTAAAAAGGATCATAAGCCCTAATCATCTCCCCTTCAACTACGTTTGCTCTCGAACTAGCTTTAGCCTGCGAACTTCGGAATTAAAAAAAAAAAAACACTTGCAAGTGCTCTATATTAGACGGCAGCCTGTCTCTCATAAATTAAAATGTTTTTTTAGTTTATTTATAATTTATTATAAATTTTTATTTTACTTATTTATGAGCAAAAAATTTTATTCGGAACCCTAACAACCGTTCTGCAGTTACGTTATAATAAACACTCATCAAAACTTTCGCAGTTGTAAGTAAGATAGTAAAAGGTTCTTGTGTTCAGTAAAAAGTAAACATCAAAGTAATAAAGAATTTTTAATATAATAACGTTCCAAGAAAAGTACTATGTCAATGTTCATAACTCTGTAGATGAATATTTTAGTCCATACATTTTACTTGAGGCTACGTTGAAATTTCTGTTCCCTCTGGACATACAATACAAACTTAGTCCCTTTAGGTGTCATTAGAGGTGTGAAGTTTTGTGTATGGTGTTACTCAACAATGTGCATGATTTATGAACTAATTTATTTTATAAAATATTACTAACAACATTAATGACAAATGACATCTTTTGTTAGAAGGAAGCCTTGTTTTGTGACTTTAACTAGATTGTTCATCTGCTTTGTGGCTACAACGTGGTTAGAGTGCTATCTAAAGTTTTGTATGAAACAGTGATTTAAACATATTTAGGTTCAAACATTTTAGTTTTATGAATACGCTTCCTTCCTCATCTAGTGTCAACCTTATAACGCTAAAACTTAACATCAAGTCACTATAATGATCGTTTGATATTTACTGCATTCAGTTTTGGATACTTTAATTTTTTTTTATAAAAGAAGAGTGAACACGAGCAACGGAATCACAAGGGTGATCATCGATGCCCATGGATGTCTGCAATAGTAAAGGAACCACACAGCTATTGACAATTACGAAAAAAACATAATCGTTTTACAGCCAATAAGATTAGATTACATTGGGTTTTTATCCTTTTTAACAATCACTTTCATCATTAATGCAAAATAGTGTTTGTCACCTTGTGGGTAAAGCAATATGAGTATAGAAAATCTGGACGTAAGCTTTCCTGCACCTAAATTTACGACTCCTCAACCCAGTCGTTCTGTGAGTCGTGTGACCGGACCTTCAATTAATTTTAAATACTAAGTTCGGATTTGCAAGTCACCTCAGATCCACTCTCGGAGATAACAAGGTTGACGGATACGTCACGGAGGACATTATCAAAACAATATGACTATAAGTTAATTGTCAATTGGTTACTTTATGTTAAATCCATTTCATTATATATATATACGGCACCGTAAACATACCTTTTCATTTATTTTGATTGTTGACTGATATATAAAAAATGAGGCCAAAGTACCATACAGCTATATGTATTTCAACATTATATTAATTACGATTATTATTAAGCTGGTTTGAATACAGATATGCTGATAAAGAATGGATAGCCGAACAATTAAATACAAATAATTAAACACCTGTTCGACAGTACTGTAAAGTATTAAAATAATCTTATTCTAGATAAATGGTATTAGCGAAAAGTTTTTATCCGTGCAGATTAAAAATCATTGTTTGTATGTATTACATAATTTCTGCATTCATAAGTAATGCACGAATAATTTGTGTTTACCGAAATAAAATACATGTCTAAAGAAAATAACAAAAAATATTATTAAAAATTACTTAAGATCTTTCTTTTCATAAAAATACAAGTAAATTTACACAGTAGGATGTATTCTAAACTAATCTAAAAAATAATTAATTCATCTTGACGACAAAGGTTTATCTGCGTCAAGTACAAACGTGGGCGTTGAAAGTGTTTTAACATCAGATGGCGATGACATGGTTTCTTTGTTAAATTTCTTTTCATCTACCATTTTCGAAGTTTTAGAACCTGTAAAGTCGAATATTTCAATGTACTTACACCCTATTCTATTTATCGTGGAGGAAATAATTAGGATTTTGACTAATATGAAAATTAATTGTAAAACTAATGAAGTACTTACCTGGACCCAAGAAAGTCTTGACAAGGATACCGAATGGTGCGTCAATGATCACTGTCACCAGGAACGCCAAAATAAACGTCAGGGAGAAGAATCCGAAAAAGTAGAACATCTGCAAAAATCCAATATTTATTACACCAATTTAAATATACGTGACGATGTAATATTATCTTATCACAATTAATCTCTATATTTGAAATAATTCTGCAAGGTGACTGCAGTTACGATGCGGAATATATGTTTGTTGTCAAACGATAGTTTGCAAACTTTACTGCGTTGCAGCTTTTTCGTATGAACAAACTTGAGCTCACCAACGATGCCTGTATACCACAATTACTAATATGAAATCGCTCAGAACATATACGTACTATTTTAGTATTAACCATTCCACTTCTTTCGGTGATACAAAGATTGTTCTAAGACAAATTGGATATACATTCTAGATTTTTAGCAGAAGCGATCAAGGACAAAGTATTTTAAAGGTATTTAAACACTTTTTATTGAATGTTACTTAATTAAGATAAGAAAACTTCTAAATAGTTAAGTAAAATTTAATGTAATTAAAAAAAAATTAAGACATGAACACTTACCACATTTGATACGACGAAATACGCTGGAGCTAATCTCGAATTATAAAACGCGACCATCATTGACATGTGAATGAGGTACATAGCATAAGACAGGCGCGCTGGCAGTTTCCATACGTGTAGAGATAAGAACCAGTTAATTGGACCTGTAATTAGAAGGGATGGTGAATGAGGCGAAATACATATGTAGGTTACACTCAGATTAAGAACATAAAATTGGATCTCTAAAATAATAAAAGAGCAATTGAAGACTTTAAATTTACAAAACCAAATAAACTACGAAATACAGTACCTCCATATCCTTTAACGCATGCGAAAATAATCCAACCCAAACCAACTCCCCACAAGGGTCTTATAAATGAGTTGATGAAACTGTCAGCGGTCTGATTGTTCCAATCTAACTGTATATTGATGTACAAGATATACAATATCACGCCGAACATAGAGAGGCTGCAGAGCCAGAACATCATTGCGACCACCTGTAAAGGTAATTATTTTAGAAACATCAAGATGACAGACTTTGTATCAGATGGAACTATGGTTTGATGAAGAAAATGAAAATCATAGCACTGAAACGATGATGCTGAAGATAATTTTTAGATTAAATAATCCAATAATATGAAGGCTACGTTAATTGCATTCTCAAAAGGATTGGTTGATAATTATTACGAATATGTCATATTTTGGAATAGCGGTCAAGTATAGGACGTTATAGCGAATGCAGTATTTGGGAAGAATGATAAAACTGCTGCAACTATTGAGTACGGTGATAACGATATCGACTATAATAGATTATGTATGGGATATGTTATAAATACCATTGTCGATGTTAGTTTCTTGCTTTTCCATGTATGTATAATGTACCCGAAAATCATGCCAACAAAAAATGGAGGAGCTCTCGTCAGTAGATTAATATAGTAGTATTTAAAATAATCTTCACCTTCTCCCGGACGGCTGCAATTTGAACATTAGCATTAAAAAAAATGCAGATTTTTGTTAATACACTAATATTTCTTTTACCACTCCAACTAAGCTCTAGACTTGTGTTATGATATAGTTTACGACAATAGTCGAATGGCGAGATTTGAACTCTCGACCTCGTGAACGGAAATCCGCACACTTAACCATTAGAATATTGGCGCTATAATTGTAAATAGATTTTATAGTTCATCACTTTATAACTATATAGTGTTAACCAGCTACATCCTGGTTCAGATAGGAAGATGAAATACTGTTTCAAAGAATAGGCTGTTAGAAAAGAATTTCATTGCAGGGTTGCCGAAAATTTCATCAGTGAATACAAACAAATTTCATAAACTTTTTATATAACATGGTTATTAAAATAGATAGTGTCTGTGTTATTTCGTCCTTTATAAATAATTTCCACCGTCTAAGTCGATAAAATTTCATTAGGAATTCCTTTATCCGGTGATAATTAAATTCTTGATGCTAATCTATAGGTGACGTAGACTATCGCTGCGTTTTACATACATTGTTACTATTAGACGAGTAAATTCTAAAAGATAATGATAAGAATTGTCGGGATTAATTTTTATTAGAGTGGCTCGCACGCATATAGATATTGAAAACTCGTAGACATCGTAAGGTATCTATATTGATAAAGGATATAGTATATCTAATTGTATATGACGTTTTTCGCTATTTCTTAGAATATATTCGACTTGTTTATTTGTTTTGTCTCACATCAGAACGAGGAAAAAGAGTATTAGCAATTTTAATATAAAAAAATTTCCGACGTTCGGTAACATTCGTAACATCACAGGAACACCAAATGAGTAGCCGGGATTTGGAAAAGAGATAAGCTGAGTTCTACAAAGACCCTAAGTCGTAACAGTTTGAAGTCTAGTACTTCATTGGTTTACATACTGATCTCTTGAAATTTTCTGTATTATATAATTAAAATTTAGATAACTTACTTTGGAGATATAATTCCAGACTGGAATTCGTTTATGAAAATGTAAAGAGTCGCGGCAATGAGTGAAACCATTAATCCGGAGGTCAATGCCGCCCACGCCGCTGTCTTTTTTGGACTCAAGACCCAATAAAGAACGATCGGCGATAGAATATGTAATTGTATATCTAGAGATAGATACCAAGATACTCCAACACACTGAAACAAATGAAGAATTAAATATTTCCCTTCACTGCAGTAATTGTTAAGGACGTGTATGGCGACTGCGGAGCAGGCGAGACGCGGGGGCCCGCAGAGGAGGGAGACCAATCGGCGAGACTGCCCTAGCGGCGGAATATAATGCGAATACGAAAACGAAAACAGTCGAGTATGTGCGCAAATTTTTAACTTACTCTAAAACTCTTTAAATATAGCGTATAAATCGAGAAAAGTGATTTTATTTTACCGCAAAAATATTAATCACACAATTATCGATCTGCGTAAAGATGTTAAGAATGACTTCAATTACATGGTCCACAGCTCATACTGCTATTAAAAAGCAAAGGATTAATCCGAAATAGTTTAAGGTGAAAAGTAAATTCTTAAAATCACTTACAAGATTAAGTGGATTTACGAAGTTCTGTATGTGCAGTAGAGTCGACCACCAGTACTGTCTACATCTCAGCACGTTGGACGCCGGGGAAGTCCACATCGGGCCGTCTGAGACGTAGTTATATAGTGATGCCTCGAACAGTACCATCGCTGCCAGTATAGGGAACAAACGCAGGATTCGATGTAAATAAAACATGTGAAGAGTTCGGATGAGTTTACCTAAAAGAATAATTTTTAATATTAAATAGTTGACCCTATATTTATGCTGTTGATACATTTTTAGTTTAAATCTTGCTGTTAATACCTTGTGTATATCATCTTTTTAAAAAGGTTTTTTATTATGCCGTTTGATCTTCAAATTAAACTTGGTTAATTTTTTTTACGTCCATTGATCATTCGATAATGTAACATTTGAATAAAAGATAACACTATAATACGGTGGAAAAATACCCATTAATCTAATGTTAATTCACAACTTTATCGTTTTGTTGAGGAAATTGTGATTTGAAATTTACTACTTGATTGTAATCATATCAAAAGAAACAATTAATTAGTATGTTGATCTATGACGCAAATATATATTTTGTTTGTTATTTAATTATTAATCAATACTAAGATAAGATGTTATTAAGCCTTGTTTTTACTACATACGTATAGTTTTAACTGTACAGTACAGTAAGTAACAGTAGTAAAAATCCCAGATTTTATGAGGTTGGGAAAAACGGCATAGCTAAGGAGTGGAATAAGTTGCCAGCGTCAGTTTCTGTCCAAGTACGATTTTGTGGCCTTCAAGAGTAGGGTGAACAGTCACTTACTAAACTAGCACGTACCATATTTCGACCACATCCTCACTAGGCATGGGATGGGATCGTGGTAAAGCGTCAGTTTAGATTTCATAAAAAAATATTCATTTAAGTTACCTCCAGTTAATTTTCCCGCAGTCGAATAAACAAGTAACAGTCCGCTAAGAAGGAAGAACGTGTCCACTGTCATATGACCAGCGGTCATCCATATCGCGTTTGGTGAAATTGACCACTGAAAATAGAACGTATTTAAAAAAAATGTTCGATTATGAAATTTTTATCCAAAAACGTGATAATTATCAATTGAGTCCGTCAATATCACGTAATACACACGTGCGTATCATCAGTGATTTGTAAAAATTGTATAGATTTTTATCACAAAGTAAGAATAAAGTCCACGCTGCAATAGTTAGTGAGTATTACCGCCATTGATCTAGTCAATTTTGCGTGTGTATCCTGGATGAGGGCGGCCGAGGACCGATCGTGGCGATCTTTGGGGGAGCCCTACGCTCAGCAGTGGCATGTGGCTGATATAATGATGATGATTACCGCGTACTTTAATATGTTTAAGTATTACTGTTTTATCAAACAGCAATCGTTGTAATACAGGTGTTACAGTAGGTAAATATTTTCTGTTGGTAATTCCATTTTGTTGATGGATTACACATTTATCTGAAGCTGGCGACTTCGTCAGCGTTGGATAAAAAACAAAAGCCTAACTTTATCTCGCATACGTCAGCTACATTCCCTTAATCATTTCGTGTACTTGGACATGGACTTATGGATAGACTGACAAAAAATTGATGCTTGTTATAAGCAACGTAATTACGTCATAGCGAAATATTTATTTTCTAGATATACGACAACTTACCTGAAACACTTCGAGAGGATTTTCGTGTATCGGTATTGCGTAAAAAGCGTGGCCTAGGATAACCCATATCATTGCCAATGATCTTATTCCGTTAATACATTCCAGTGAGTTAGGAACAGGTTTGAACGTTAAAAGGCGACGGGTGTTAGTGTATACTGAACAACAGAAGTATAAAGAATTGACATTCTTCTTATCTGAAAATGTAAAAGAGTATGTACTACCAAACAATTGTACTTTTTAACATATTTTAATGTCTCTTTTTCCAAAGAGTGAACTCGATGGCAATGTTTATACATGCGTTTTAGCAAGGGAAATTTTTGGTCACCAAATACATAGTTTTAACAGTAAATAAGCTTAATTGAGATTACAACGGTACATCCATAGAGGTAATTCTAGAAAAGGGTAGATTACGTGAAAAGATGTATTATTAAAAAGGAGTGACGACTGAAATGACGAACGATAGGGCGATGCAGTGGATAAAAACCTGGTAGTGTCAACTTGTAAATGGGATAGACAAGATAATGATGGTTATAAACAGTTTCGATAAATGCTTATGTTTAAAGGAAGGATAATAATGCCTAAGGTGTAAATGAACGATTTATTAACATGATCAAACCTTTTCCAGGAACTCTCGAACAGTAGACATCGTAGGCCGTACTTAAAATCGTTAATAATCCTATAATTGAAAATAGAATTCTGAAACGAAACAAAAAACATAAATTCATCAAAATTGAATTCCCAAAGATTGATTTAAAAAGCTCAATTAAGTAAAGTCGACAAGAAATTAATATTTTAATATTAATATAGCATATTAGTAATAGCGATGACTTGGTCAAGGTTGCAGGCGTGCACTGGATGCGGTCGGCGCAGGACCGGTTATCGTGGCAATCGATGGGGGAGGCCTACGTCCAGCAGTGGACTACATTAGGCTGATAATGA
>JAODUI010000030.1:6372855-6383674 GCA_027563995.1 Papilio gigon | reverse complement strand
GTATTTTAATACTGGAAATCAAACGTATTTTTATTTTTATATACACTATAATTACAATACAAACTTGGATGACGACGATGACGATGACGACGACGACGACGACGACGATGATGATGATGATGATGATGACGATGACGATGATGATAAGATATACAAGACAGATTTTATATTTTTCATCGCTATATTAATTGACTAGGTTTCGGCCGCGACATCCTTCGCGCTGAATTAAAAAAAAAACTGATATCAAACAAAGCCTATGTTACTCAGTGATAATGAAGCCTTCTATTGGTTAACCATTTTTTTTAAATCGGTCTAGTATTTTTGGACGTTATTTTGTTACTTACAAAAAATCTTTACCTCTTTATAATATAAATGAAGGTTACAAAATTATAGGCGGACATATTTTTTTTGATTAAATTTGAAGAAGATTCTTGGCACGGCGATGTAGTACTAATTAAGAAAAGTGTGAACAGATGTATCAATGTTACTGAAGTTAAAAAGAACGTGAAATAAATTACGTGATTTTACAATTTAATTTGTCAGATTCAAATTTGGTCGCGCAAATAATGTATAGATAAGTTTATTGCAACACCGACCGCCGAGATTTGTGAGGACAATTTTGTGAATCGCTTGCGAAAATTGTTTTCATATAATTGAATTCGTTTACCAAAATTTTAATATGTTTTATTGATATTAATTACTGAACATCAATTTTGATTATTGTTTAACATCTATTATTAGTTCAGTTAGTAAGATTATGAACTGACATACTTCAAAATCGACTAGTTAACTGGATAATTTTGGTGACTTACTAATGAAGAGCATGGGAGTGACCATTTGAATGAAAGTGCTGAGGGTTATGGTGCGTTCTTAAGAGATTCCGGAAACCTCATCAGTTGCTGTTGAGAGTGGACACGGGGGGGGAGGAATTGGTGGTTAGAAGGACAGATCCTTCATAACTCTATCTTCCCTTCAAAAGACAGGGTATCATTCTAAGATTTCGTATGTGGTTATATACGTTGTATAGTTCAGCATGTCTATTAGAATGCGACATTTTCGGATCATTCAGTTTGTGGTGTCCTTCATTTATATGGGAGGGCAGGGATCGGTAACAAATTACATAATTTATCATTTCGACGGATGTTGCGTCATTCTGTAACATTTGCTTGTAAGGCTCCGTTTCTAAATGGTACATTTTACTCACGATAAAATTTCGTATCAAGTTATATAATATTACCTACACTTGGTTTTGTACGTTCTAAAGAACTTCGTAATTACTGATGACTTAATGACTATAATTATTAGAAATACTTGACTTAGTTAACCTTTGTAAGAGCGTATATTTATACTTATAAGAGAGTATTTCGGGACACAGATTGGCCGGCCCAGATACCGCTGGCGAGATGCCGTAGAACTGCATCTGCTCGAGCTCCACATGAGCGACTGGCAGGAGACGGCGCAGGACACGCGACATTGGCGATCTCTCGTGTCGGATGCCAAGACCCACTATGGGACGCTGCGCCAGCGGAGTAAGTACGTAAGTTAACATTTATATTACAATTAATATACACCACTGATGACATTTTTTTGCCTAAATTTCAATACATCTGGTACTACAGATGTCCATGGACGTCGATGACCACCTTTGTGATCCTACATTTTGACACCTTCTCTTATAAATAAACTTAAACGTAGTTTTTTGTATAATTCGATAACCTATAGCGATAAATTTTACACTGAAACTGGGAAAATATGTTCGAGGCGTCGCGTGGCGGTTAGCTATTCGGATGATTTACGATGGCATTGCATTCTTTGACGGCAGGCATTTTATTTCAATACCGAACACCGCCGTAACCGCTGCACTTCGACACGTGATCGAGCTATTGGAATTCTGATATCACTATTAGGATTCAATTAGACTTAAATTATAAGCGACATGATAAATATTTTTTTTATTTGCCCGGGACTTTTGATTGATCTCATTTTGTGTGATTAAATGATCTTGTTTTTTTTTATTGTGTAATTTTGGTTCTGTGGCATAAGAAATTAAAATATATTCATTGATTTCTTCTAAGGATTCGTAAAAGCATTATCGTATGTATCAAAGGTCTTATATAAAATTCAGAAAGTCGTATAAAAATAGCATCCATGAAAATTAAATGCAAATTTAAGTCCGACTTTATTTCTCTAGAGGTAATTTAATTTCAAACGACACCGAGAAATTTTGCGTGAATTAATTTTCGCCGACAGGACCAAAATAAAACCAGAGATGATTAAATTTATGTTGTCGTGAACGCATTTTTCTGATATTAAATGTATTATGACTCTATATTTTAAAACTTATTAAAGAGAAAAAACTTTTGATGCGTAGTAATTTAAAACGTTTTTTTCTTATTTTCATCAACACAAAATTACCAACATGTAGGTTTAAAAGCGAACGGTTGTATTCATTATGAAAAAGCTTTTTCAATAATTAAGGTATTTAATTAATTATTTCATGGAATTCTGTTTCAGTATTATTTTCGCCTTCCAACTCACCCTTCTAACGTCACTCCAACTGTTCTTGGAAAGTAACCAATGAAACCTGTGCTAGGAAATAATTAATTCCACAGTATTACCATTTCCTTTTGCCATTAAACTATATTCTAAAATAATTTATTACCTAAGAATAGCGTGTAAAAGTGTAAATATACTGTACTTAAAATCTCTCGACTCAAACACGTCTGTTATATCGAGCGATGTATCACGATACGATGCTCTCTGACCGAAACCATTGGAATAAAGCGGCCGCATTAAGTCACTCTCACCTGCACGGCCTCCTCTCGATAAACTAATGATCAACTGACGTGCAGTCAAGCAAAACGAATCGACGTCAGTGTTTCATACACGGAAACTTCCATGTCTTTATGGACTCTACTCGAATCAAAACTTGTTCTATGTTAAAGTTTGATGAACAAGGAATTAAAAGTATTTTATAGAAATTAAAATAAATTTGATTATTACAATATGGGTACATTAGTGTTATAAACACAATGTTACAACATAACACGTTCGCCAATAGCTTAATGGTTAAGGGTATGGATTTCCGATTATATGGTCAAGAGTTCGAATCCTACCAATCGATTATTATCTTGGACCATATCCTATCATACGCCTTGAGCTTAGTTGAAGTTGCATAGTGACAAAAATCCGCTGATGTGTAAAAAAAATAATCTATATCTCAAAACGAATACGATTTTGGGTCTTTCAAGAAGCTATCGTACCTCTATCTCAAAGGCCGGCAACGCTTCTATGGTTCCTCTAGTATTGCAGGTGTCCATGCGCGTCGATGATCGCTCTTGCGATCCCGCCGCTCATTTGCCTCCTTCTCGTATAAAAAGGAACGATACTATCGACAATCTTTTGAACTTCAACTTATTAATAATATTTTATCTTTGATATAAACAATAAGTGTCAATAAATTATACACAAGTGTTCGATGTGCTGTTTACGATAATACTACAAGCTTCGTAATATAATTACATTGCGATTATTTCGTAGTAACAATATTTAACGATATTCCGATAGGAATTTGCTGCGCATCACCGACTGTGCGTATTAGTTTGCGATTACCCAGATCTGTGAAACCATTACGAATAGGATTAACACACCATTATAGTTGATACTCAGTGTCGAATAATGATTGGACGATAATTACAGTTTGAAGTTCGCTTTTAAATTATATGTATGATTAAGCGTGGTCCTGTCAATGACTTGATAATTAAAATGGAACGTGCACACACGCGATACAAATTTTTACGGTTAAAACTTTATCAGTTATATTACAGCTGTTTTTCAAAATAATGAAACAGTTAATTTTACTCTATGATATATTAGTTTTCAAAAACATATAAAATTTCATGTTTTGTTATGACAAAAAAAATTTAATGTTTTAACCAAATGGTGGTATATTTGTTTAATGTCAATGAAGTTAAGATAGAATTCGTTAAGTCTATGTAGATATGAATTAAAAAGTGTATTTATTATAATTGTTACAAGTGCACTAAAAAGCATCTTTTTAATTAAACAAAGGTGTTCTACGAAGATTGTTTTGCGATGTACCAACTTTAGCTTTGATGCGGTCTTGGAAATTTCCTTGTCTTTAATGAAATTTTAAAACTTAGTTTTTGTTGAAAATGTAATTTCCATTCTTTATAATGTTACTTTTGAATAAAACAATATGTCTTAACGTAAGTAGCTTAGTATAGTAAATTTGTACCTACTGTTTTTATTTTGATTAAATTATATTGTGATTTGTGACTGAAGTACATCATAGCTCTAGAATAGTCTTGTTACAAGAATTAATTTAAAATAATCTCATTATTAAAAAAGTCGTCCCGATTAATTTTAACAGGTTTTTTTTTTATTTATTATTTAGAATTTATTTAAATATGGCGGTCAAGTGTATACCCAGTTCAAACATCTATATAAAAAAATCTCTATCTCTTATCATTAATCTGTATGACTAATTGTTTATTGCTAGCTCTGAGCTACGAGCTACGAGCTACGGGCTACGCGCCACGCGTTACGAGTTCTACATTCTACGATCTTTATTTTGTTATTAAAATGATTATTGCTTTATAAAATTGTGATTTAATTAATATGAACAACTAAGTGAAAATACAGCGTCATTTAGTGAAGTACTTTTCCCATTATTTTTAATCTGTTAAACTACTTGAAGTTCTCCATGAGAGAGTCTTTTCAGTAAACACGAGTGCGTTGAGAAAAACAAGACATTAAAAGTTTGAAACTGTTAATGCTCTTAAAAGGTTTCCTCGTTTTTTTCTTTCATTCAGTAAAGTGTATTTTAGAATTAATGTATAATATGAATATGTAGGGTTGCTTAGAAAAAAATGTTAAATAATTAGAAATACTATTTAAAATGATTTAATTAAATGTAAATGTTTATTTTACATTATTTACACATCAAAATCCTATCACATGAATCACAAGAAAATTGAAGCGATCTGTTTTTGAAATGAAATAATTGTAAATAAAGATGCTTTCCTAAAAGCTTGAAATCAAGACGCCATCTATATTTCGGAGAAAAGTTTTATTCAAATTCATTATGAATAATAAATTCAAACCAAAAAGTTTTAATAAGTTTCTACCTTTGAGAAGCTTTGACAACAGTTTACGAAACACCGGATTTAATATTAAGTCAACATTATTAAAATTAAAATAAGTACAAATAGATTCTTTAAAATTTTAATTTTGTTTTAATTTTTATATCCATATTTATTTATACATGAACAGAAAACTTTATGTCTATTTTTAAAGAATCGTGTGAAGGTATAAACGTAAAATTTCATACATTTAATGTTGATATGAAAAAGAAGTGAAGAGCTGTTAAAGAGAAAATAAAAGTAAAACTTAATTTACTTAAGAATTATCCTTAGTTTTTTTCTAATCGGCAAATACAAGTTTCATATAATAATTGTAGGATTGTGAATCCATATAAGACGATGAAGTGTAGATTAATACTTCCATAGATGCACCGCCACTTGGACCAAGGACGCGATGGTCTAATCCTTTAGATGATTAGAGTCGGTGTATTGTCTAAAATAAACGAAAGCGAAGACGAACTATTGCCTTTGATCTGGTAAATCTATTCGAAACGTCATTATTGTCAAATCATATGTAACCCCACTCCCCACCCAGAGAATTGGAGCAAACCCAATTTAAGGGTGACTAGACTAATCAACCACGCTAGCTCAGTCTAGGTTGGTTGACTTCACACATATCTTTGAATTACTTATCAGATATGTGCAGAGTACAATTAACTAAAGTTTTACTAAGTATTAAAGTACAAAAAAAACATTTTTAACTCGCAAATAAGAAATAATTAGTGAAGTTTAGTTTAGAAGAATTTATATGACTCCTCACTTTTTAGAAGTAAGAGGGATTTAATTAAAATTAGAAGAAAATTCCGAAGGAAGTTTTCCTGTTTCATGAAAATTAAGGATAATGGGAGAGTACTCGGGTGAAGAATTATATAAAACAAACGCTAATCATGGTCGCGTTTAACATTTTTTTCCTCACTTAACAAGTCTTATTTAATTTATCTTGGAAGTGCTGATTTCAAACACAAATAATCAACAAATTTCAGAGCTCTAAAATAGTATTTAGACGGACAACATTTTTTTAGGGCAATTGTTTTAGCATGTTTAGTAAAGCAGCCATTAAAGTTGGACTATGAGGAATGTTATTCAAATTTTATTATCTTCAACCTCGGTCGCACGAGGATCGAAGCAATCAACTTGTAATCTGCCGGTCCCCAATTCATTTCCGGCCATGTACCTATATGTATATCGATTATCAAATTTTTACTATAAATTTATATAATGTACGGTGAAGGAAAATATCGTGATGCAACCAGCACTGCGGTGAAATTCAAAGATATGTTTGCAGTCAACAAACCCGCTGCGAGACAGCGCGGTTGACTGTTGCCTAGTCACCTCTCTTAGGGCAATGCTTGGATGATGATGATTCCATCTTGGTATAGCTTGGAAGATATCTGTCGTAATAAATATTATTAGAAGCGGATTTATGCCGCCATTATGAAAACAATGTGAAAGGTTTTACGACGAGTTTTTATTGCCCTATATTTTTCAGGTACCACTTAAAGCTTCCGAAAGTACCTAATGGGCCATTATTTGCATTAATATTTAAATTATTTGATATGTATTCAAGACGTAAATACGTTGAGCTTCTCATTTATTTTAAAATTTACGAAAGTTGAAATCCTCGAATCGGGAGATTTAAATTTTGCTTACAAAAAAAATGTTAGTTATTTTAAAAATTGAGACTTATTGAGGCATTTTTTTGTTTAAATTAGATATACAAAAAATACTCAAATAATTTACAGTGTTTTGTTTTATCAGGAAATAGAAATTCTTCAACGTTTGATATCACCCGGCTCGAGAATTATTTTAAGAAAAGCAGAAATTTAGTCAAGTAATTCATTTTCTCAGGAATTTAATTAAAGCCATCTTTACCCAATTTGTGTGGATTGTCTGTAAATTACACTACAGAATTGGTTATATTAAATAGCAGAAATTTGTGTTAATTAGTAAATTAAAATGAAATAACGGAAATTTAATTGATGTTTAATATGAATTAAATCGTTTCGTGCCTTTCGACAAAATTAATAAGAGAAATAGATCAAATAAAAGAATTGATTAACGAAAATATCAATTACTACAATTAATTATAATAAGTGCTTAAACAGAAGTAGAGGCAAGTTATAATAATCATCATCATCATCATCATCAGCTCACTAAACGTCCCACCGAGGAGCTCAGAGCGTACACTATTATCATTATAATACCGTACAAACGTAAAAAAAACGATTATTCAATCATTGGTTAAATCTAAAAAGCAGTAATATCAGCTTTATTATACTCCGATGATTCTAATAAGACAAGAAAAAATAAATAACATCTCACTATATCTGAAACATAAACATTTCCTTAAAGTCCTTATTGACTAAATACAAAGGTCTAAATTAGTACAAATCTAATTACTTTATATTAAGAATAAATTTAAATCATAGTCATTGATTATTTAAACTTTCATGACATATTACTTAGATAATTAAGCACGGCTAACACTCACGTCTACATTGCGGTGACGTCACCGACTGGTTCGGACGTCGGTCTTTCCAATCAGAGTAGTGTAACCTAGCCAGGTGTTTATAATATAACTGTGTCACCTGACTTGGTTACACATGAAACGGCTGATCAAAATTGGGGTATGAAAGCACTGATGTGGAGACGAGACAGTCTTTGAGTTTTTTTTTTAAATGTAGCAACTGCTTCGTCTTTCCACTTAAAAGGAGGAGTTTTGTTTTTATTTGAAGTCAGCCGATTGTGCAATCGTGCTAAAATTAGGAACGAAACTATGATATTAAATAGCCATACCCAAGAATCGTTTTGCATCTGTTACAACTTATTAGTTTGTTAGTAACAATATGAAAAGTGGACACATTTTATTATCTTACTTTCTTCTCTCGGATGTTCCCAAATTGTCCTATGATAACTTAAAGTCGAACTTTTCTTATAAATATCAGTAACAAATTTTATTCGGCTCTTTGTATTCTAACCGTATTCGGAACTTTTTC
Source organism: Papilio gigon (assembly GCA_027563995.1). NCBI lineage: Eukaryota > Metazoa > Arthropoda > Insecta > Lepidoptera > Papilionidae > Papilio > Papilio gigon. The sequence continues at coordinate 6,375,513 of JAODUI010000030.1, read as the reverse complement.
AACACTTTATCATGAAACACTGTTTGTGTGAACGTGTTGGAATTGCTAATACAAATGTTAGGCGTCTTGTAAGACGGAATATCTTCAATCATATATTACGATGTAAAGTGAAGGACCGAATATACTTTGAAGAACGCCTATGTCCAGCGGTGGGCAAATAAGGCTGATGATGTTACGTTGTACGTTGGTCTTGATTAGTTGTGATGATTATTTAAGTTTTCAGCTTTTGCTTTCGATTTTGTCAGCATGAAATTAAAAGAAAACAAGTCTTCTGCTTACATAGGTCACCTTCCAACAAACGCAGGTTTGCGGACTGTCAGACAGATAATCAAAAATGCTCATTTTTGTTACAAGCAACATATACAATATGGTCACGATAGATAACAAATGAGCACTTTAATTTTGTTTATAGTATAGATGCATAGATTTCTTGAACTCAATCACTGATAAAACAAGTCTATTTTTGACATTTAAAACATAGGATCTTTTAGCATAGAAATTTTCAAAATTCCTGTTTGTATTGTTTGTTTAAACCTTTTTTACTTCCAATAACTAGTCTAAGAATATAAATATTTGAAAAGAACCCATTTCAAAGCGATCACTATAAGTAACATAAAAGCTCAAATGTTTGTGACAGGACTTTTCGAAGCTATCGGATCTCCGATAAGCTTTTAAGCTTTGAGTATAATAAATAGAAACAAGTAAATTTACCACTATCAGACACCTCATTGAAAACAATTTATCATTTCAAGTAATCATTGAATAAAGTGTTAGTTTTAGTAAATAGAAAATTTACGTCATAAATTATTTTATATTGACGTAAAACTTGTAACGTAATGTTCACGACAGATGCCAGTCATGTAACATCGGTCGCGTCGCAATTCGCTTCGTTTTTATATTCTACATGTCCACATTCTTGTACAATGCTTTCACTTACACAATTAATAATACTTTTTGTAACATATGTATTATCAAACTAAAACTAGAAGAATGAAAAATTAACTATAAACAACTTATATAAGCCATTAATTTATACTAAAGACTATAAAATGAATTAGCGGCCACTTGAATTCGCTAAAATATCGAAGACATTTCTGCCCATAAGCATCTGCAAATAACTAGGATATACGTGTACAGGTCGGTTTAAATTAGGACAGGAGGAGACGCATAGAATGAGGATATCTCTACTTCGTTAGTGCCCATCATCGCCAAATTTTAACGAGCAAGTCTATATCCGTGATGATATGAAAAAGATATTAAAAAATTAATTCTGTAGCTAAATAATTCTATTTGGTTTACTACATACTTGCCAGTGACGAACTACGAAATAGTATGCAATAATTTTAAATGCAACTTAAAATTTTGTAACAGCGTTTAACAAAGTTGGATTCGTTTGTAAACCACAGGAAAACGCGGAGCGAGCTCATTAAAATTAAATAGTATACCAACGGCGGTGAAAACAGTCCCCCAAACTTTTCTCTCAAATTAATGAACAGATGTCGCCTTGTAAATTGGTAAGTAAATCTGGCTGGATAACCTGAATAAGCTTTAAGCTCTCGCTATTTGTCTTAATTATCTACAAAGAGTCTTCAGAATCACCGTAAGCTGTGTCAATGTAAACCCATCACGTATCTAGAGCAAAGTGAGCAATAGAAATAATTATGTGTTCGTGATAAACGTTACAAAAATCTATATCACAGAACACAACGTGTTCTTTATTCATCATCAATATGCGAAACATTTCTCGCATCAAATATTAATAGTCAAAAAAATTAAAACTTTTTTTACCACACTATAACAATTCCAACGCCCGTATCCGAAACTGGGCCTCTATTTATTTATGATCTGTTCAATCAGCACGCTCTAACACGCATAAACTATTCCGCTGCAGTAAACAACAACGTGGCAAATAACGCAGAAATTTAAACATTACAATTCTTTTTTTAAAAAAGTGAAACAAATTGCTTCCCGTATTCATTCGCAGCTTTATTCGAATAAGCGTCGTGGCCTAAAATAGTGCTACATTTAAACAAGGGACCAATCACATTGCTCGTGAGAAAAACAACTGAAGGAGCTAAGCAATATTAAAAGAAGTATATGATAACCTTCGTATATATACACATTTAATTCTAAACATAATTCTGCAAAATCATCGGTCTCTTTAGGAAGGTTTCATTGGTTAATATTTGAATGGGTCTTAAAATCATTTCATATAAAAAAAATGAATCTTATTTTAAAAACAACAATGTTCCAATTAAGGTTTATCCAGGCTTTATATAGGTTTACTGTGAACTTTACGAAACTAGAATTTCAAGATAGCACCAACACTGCAGAGCTGTCTTTTGTTTTAAGATTTAGAGTGAACTAGTTTCTAAATTTCTAAAAGAGGCACCGATTTATCTCTTGAATCTATAGTAAAGGTCAATTGACTTTACAGTCTATTGAAAACAATGAAACATATTTATCTTTAAGCTATCGCAGTTTTTATGAGGTTTAAAATATGTTTTTTATACCAGAATGGCGTAAACGGGTGGCGAGATAACAAGAGCGATCATCGACGCCCATGTACACCTGTAATGCCAGATGAACCACCGATGCGTTGGCGGCCTTTGTGAGAGAGGTACGCTCATTTGTAGAAGGACCCTATGTCGTATTGGT
>JAODUI010000030.1:6343324-6364834 GCA_027563995.1 Papilio gigon | reverse complement strand
ACAACAAACGTTTAAAAAAAAGGTCATTGGACAGATTTTAATTTATTTGGGAGTTCATTTGCGCAGTGACCTCCGTCTCTTTACGTCGCGCTACACCAAAAAATAATTTAGAATACAGACTAGAAGGGAACGGACATGTTTGTTTATGTGTAAATATAAGAAATTGTAGCTCAAACCCACATATAGTTTTATGCAGCGAGCCAGCATCGCTGAGTCCCACCTGTGAACACACACAAGATGCCGTTAGGGCTGCCAAGTTCTCGCGGTATTAGGGAGGCACGGCGTTTCCTCAGTATAGCGTGGATAATCAGTTATAAAAGTTTGAATCAATTCGTGTAACAAACTTCTAAGATTTTCTCATTCATAATTCACACATGATTAATAAGAAATGAAAGTTAATGTACACAACTGAGTTAAGTTTAATCAACTCATTATTTTATAACTTAATTAAGTTTGAGAGTAAGTAAATGTAAACAGTAAACCTGAAAGGATTTTCTTAAAGATGTTTAAAGTTATATGATTGATGTGTTTAAGTTAGGCATAATAAATTGACAGAGGAATTGTCAAGGAAGATCGGATAAAGTGTGGATGGAATGCGTGAAACAGGATATGCGTAAGAAGGTAGGTAACTTACGTGTGACTGGTAATAGAGACGTATGGAAGAGTACGACTGTTGTGCCGGCTCTAAGTAGGGTGAAGGGTAAGTTGGTAGATGATGAACATGAAAATGTAAATTTAAAATTTAAAATTAAAATATTTTACTTTCATACCAACGTGCAATTTAAAAAAAAATGAAATCCCGGGACACTCTTTTAAGTAAGGAGTTACTTGTAGTAAATGTATCAATCCATAAATGTATTTTTAGAAGTATTAAGGTAGAAAAAGCGCAACTGATATGCCATGATCACCTTACACCTTGATGTATAGGTTGAAATAATAATTATTAAAAAAAATATATGTGTATTCTTACTGCACGTAATAAATCACCCTGTAGTGTGTCACGCACACAACCACATAAAAGCGCACATGACTTAATTACTGGCGTCATGAAATTTTAAAATTTATTTAATCTTAAACGTCTACTTTGCATGTATTAAAGTTAATCAGCTTTGCATAAAGTTCATATGAATTTGTTATGTGAAACTTACCCAACACGCAAATGAAATTAACATATGGCACTCTGCAAGTCAAAACTCAGTTTGGTAAACCAATATTGTACTGCCGACAAAAAAAAATCAAGAAAATTTATTATTTAACATTTACATTTTGTAGAAACATCGAATGGGATTAACTACATCACATTTCATGGACGATTGTAATCTTTATCCCCAAAACAGTTTAACGTTATGTATTAAATTTGACATATACAAGTAGATAGATGTCTGAAATAAAATTAGGTACTAAGCTTTAAAACATCCCGCACAAAGTCACGGAATAAAGTTAGTATATAGATATTAAAGACAGCGCGTCAACATTGGGACGTTTTCGTCTCGAAATATCACGCAAGCTTTATTTCCATTAAAACAATAAATTGCTCAAGAAATATGCAGAACTTCGCTCCAAAGGTACTCTAACGTTTTATTGTTACTCTCAGTAGCTACGCTGTAGCATAATTTAGAATTATACTCTGGAAAATTAGAAAATAAAATAACTCGAGCGTAAAATAAAGCACAACTTGGATGTACACTCGGCTTTGGGACGTTGGTCACTTGTTGAAGACGGTGAGGTAAGGATAAAATGATCTATACTACTATATAAAACGTAAAGTTTGCTATGATTGTTCTCAGCAGCCATGGTACTGATTTAAATAATTGTCTTCGTAGAAACCTACACTTATATCAGGTTTAATAGGTTCAGGTATATAATCACGATATTAGATTTAGGCTGTAAGTAAATTGAAAAAAACTGTAGTGCTAAAATTTAAGAGCGGTGCGGCCGGGATGTATATTTGTTTTATAAAATATCCACTTTCATTTTACAGGCTTTCATTTGTCGATATTTTTAAATGTTTATTTACTTAAAACTATTGGATTTAAAAACAAATATTTGTTTTGCGTTCCGTTAATAGTCTGCAAGTTGAAGTTTTCTATTTTTTTTTTCGAACTCAACTTTTTCTTTCGTGCATTTTAATATTTATAAGTGGTTTTATATAATGTTGCTATATTGAATACAGCCTGTATAAAAAGCTTTATGATGTTATAATTTAAAAATTCAATATACACAAAGTAAAAAAGTGAAACAATGAAAACGCAAGGGACTTGTTGAAACATGCTTTATTGAAAGCTAGCGCAGTGTCGTCCTATTTTTCAAACGTGTCTGTTGGGAGAAGTGAAATTTTCCGAGCCGGGCCTCCGCGCCGTGCATCGCGGAAAATAAAGCAGCCGCCTTTCAGGAAGCGTCTATTGCATGTTTATCTTTGAAATGATCTCATGAATTCTTAATCTTTGCGAGCGTTGTAACTGTGCCTTCGTGATTTCGATTCTGTGTAAATATTTATGTATGTTTTGTTTGTATCACTTTCACTGATGTATGTAGAATGTGTGTAAAAAGTGTAGTAAAGAAGCAGACAAGTAATAATAAGATTTTTTAAGTAATAATACAACTGGGTAAGAAGTAAGATTAAACACGCTTGCAGTAATTATATCTAACTTTAAATCGATTAATATAGTATCTAATTTATTAAACAGAAAGGGTTCCTGAAATATTTTTGACAGTATTTTGTTAGCTTTAATTTTGACGTCTAACCGAGAGTGTATTTTCGAAATGTCATATTGTACTGTAAATACTGAGTGTATTCACTAGTTCCTAAGGCTTTATTCTAGTGCTGCGAATTAGTTATCTTCGTGTTATATATGTATGGTATTGTTTATGTACATAATAGCTTTTTTTTCTATGGCGTTAGTCTTCTGGCGTTGACAATATTAACTAAATATATTATCATTAAAATTCACTTTAGCGAGAATATGGTAATTAAGTGCATTCACTGCTGCAGTGTGTAAGCTTGTAACAAACTTTCGTTGAATTTATGAGCATGCAAATGAGACCTAAACTCCTCAGCCGTTCCTTTCAACACACCATTGAAACTGCGCTGTTCCAGATTTATGTGTTTATGTTAATTTTGTTTTAGATTCACATTGATGAATAGACTTTAGATGACATATCTAATTTGAACGTATGTTTAATTTATAATATTAACAAAAATTAATGTCCTTAAATTAAAAAAAAAATCGAATAATTGACTAACTAGAGTGGCGCAACAATCCGAAGCGTGTCTTGGCCCCCAACAACGAGTCTCCACCTAACTCGAACTCGCGCCATCGCGATCCAGGGCCTTGCAGCTCTCTCAGGTCTTTTTGCACCTCGTTCACCCAGCGATACCGGGGCCGGACGACTGGATAGAATCATTAGTTATTTTTTTCTGTTTATATTATATTTGGGAATCCTCTTTTTATTGTCTGTGAAACCAATGAAACTCTGATTAAGGAGTCTAAGGCACTGAATACATACTTTTAAACCCTGTTATGTTACGTTCACAATTCAATATGAGAGTTTACATTATATATAGGAATGTAAATGAGTCAAAAAGAATGAAACTTTCCTTTTATTACATTAACTTGTTCTTAGCCAATACGTTTTCTTATCGGGTCCATATGGTATAGTTAAATAACACGTTTGTATTCATAAAGCGCTTGCAAGTTGAGAAATATTTTATGAACACGAACATTTTTCCTCGAGTAAATCATACGCCGAACATTTTCACTTGACCATTGCCCAAACACCGCGCAGCCGCGCCATGAAATATTCATAGCTGTTTAAGGAAGACGCATTGTGAAGTTTACTTTGTACTTTTTATCTGTACTAAACTGGAAGTTGAAGATATAATTAAAGAGTTGCCTTCTAAAGAATTACGTGGTTAGAATTGGGGAAGGTCTATATACAATAGTGTGAAGATAAAAGCTTATCATGACGTTTGGAAGTAATGACTTTTTAGACTGATTACTACGTCAATGTACAATTAAAAACAAAGTTGTTGTATTCTCCACTGGCATGAACCTAGTCATTCTAATTTTAGTCGTGTCAGTAAATTATAAACTACACTGCATTGCGTCCGAAACAATGAGGGTTTTCAAGTACTCAAAACAAGTATTATTGTTAAGAAATCTATTTCATACAGAATAACAATCGCCTTGTTACAAATCGATTATTAAAGGATTAAGTCAAATTATTTGGTAATTCTTAAAACAGGAGTCAAGAAATAAGAAACACAATCCTAATTTAAATCTATTTTATTATAAACTTCTTTACATTTTTTTGACAAATAACATTATCGTAATATTTTTATATTTTATTCATTAAATAAAATTTTAAATTAATCAACCATCGGATTTGTACATTCTATTTTACAAAATAATTTATTTTTCAAATATTTACGCTAATATTAATTGGTTCATTATAATAAATTTTTACTTAGGAAATTAACTAAACATGTAAAAACGGCTTAACTCACGTGCAAATCGGTGTCGTTACCGACTTGTTTCTAACCCATCGGCGGCTTTTCTTCAGGGTGAGTAGGATTGGTACTATAGCGCGTTCGCGGCCCTTGGCTCACCGATATGTACGTAAGTTAAGCCGTTTTTATAAATATAGTGAAGTGTCACACGAAAGTTTTAATAATTTTATTTCCTATAGGTTGGTGAAAATTTATCTACATTTTCTGAACATCTCTTAATAGCTAATTTACTGCTAAGACAATCAAAGTACATAATGAATCGCACATTTTACAAATACACATTAAATTTGGATCATAAATTATCTTAACTGTATCGTAAATGGCAACATTACTTATAGAGGAATGATCGATCGACATTCCAACAAAACACTCAACGTGGACAAATGCCAAGTCTATAGAGATTTAGATAGTAACTCAAGTGCCAAATCGCAAAACGTTGAATGGCCCCGTAATATATAGCGTCGACGATAGATAGAATATTAAAATAGTTTTATCCACTGAACATTTCGCTGAGCTCTGCTGCATGGCTGCCGGGTGTTCACCTAGAAAGAAGCATTTATTTCGTGTTTAGAAATGTCGCAGATTTTGTATTTCGAATGAAAGTAAAATGACATCTGTAATATAAAGCATATTACATTACGCTTTGTTGTATGTGAGATTATCTTCACCGGCAATCTTAGTTCGACAGATTACACTCTTAAATGTACAATAGATGAATGTTAAAATAGAAATTCTTTAAGACTGAAAGATTGTAATTGGTATTTAGTTATAAAATGATGCTTTGAAAACTCAAAACCATTTAGAATATTGCAAGTATGTCCAGCTGTACTAATATTATGAAAAATCGAATATCCTTAAGGCTTAGCTTTACTAGGAAGGTGGAGGCGGTTGTTAGTAAAAACAAAATAATCATGTATTAACCTCTTACCGGAGAGAACATGGACTCTGGTAGATGCCGGTGGGGCGTTGTTAGGACCGCAAGTATACACGCCGGCGTCCGCCCCTCGAGCTTGTTGGACGAGCAGGCGACTCGTGCTGCGTAAACCCTTCTCAGTCACCAACGAGATACCTCCTCGCGCGGAGTCGAAATTTATCACCTTAAATGATAACAAAATTAAGAATTTAAAGACAACAAACGGCAACAGCCTAATAGTTCAGGTTACGGATTTCAGATTACGTGGTCGTGAGTTCGAATTCCGTCATTCGACTATTGTCATGGACCATATCCTAGCACAAGCCTAGAGCTTTAAAATTATTATTTTTTTTAATACTTTACAAAAAAAAATGTTGTGTAAATGCTAAAATATCGTTATTATTGTAGTAATCGATGCTCCTTATACTAACGTTAATGAATACTACCTAATATTAGACAGTTTTCAAGGTTTATTAAACTTTTTTATAGTTAAAAGTAACCGGGCTATAACATCTGGCATGACTGCCAGATTTTGTATTTGCACTCATATTGTCTGGTTGAGTTTCACCACAACATCCACAGCATGTTTGTTATACGTATAAAAGTTTAACTCGTGCAGCTGCAGTTTTCCGCATCGTAGCCAAGATACGCGAATCTTGCCTCACTTCATCGTTTCTCTAATGGTCTCGGGATACATTCCGCTTTTTCCGGACATTTACAATGTATCTTTTTTTTTACAGAAGTAAAGAATACACAGTGTGTTTAGCTAATGTACTTGTTGGATAGCGTTCGCTGTTAAATACTACCGTTAACAACTTTATTCTTATTACTATATTTATTTTATATATGTTTAGATTTATCTAATGTCTAAATTGCTTACGATCACTTTTATGCGTGTTTTGGAACACCTAAATAAAATGTCTACGTGTTGTAACAACGGTATAAAATTTTATTTTATTTTTCATGTAATTTTGTAATCAAATAATATTCTTTATTTCTTTGTAATTATTATTCGTGTACTAGTTTATTTATGTAGTCACTTGTAGACTGTCTCTAATAGACGCCCACGTCGTGTTTCAAGTAATCCGCCAACGCACTGTTATCTAGTACGATTTGATGGTACTAAATAAAATGTTTACTTTTTATACCGTTTAAAATATACCTCTTCCACAAAATGTCCATAGCGATTTTATTCTGAGTAAATAATTCAACAGATAATTTTTTTTTCCTACTAAACTATATAGCTGTCTTATGCTAGGATATCGTACGACATTAGTCGAAGGGCGGATTCAAATTCTAGGCCACGTGATCGGAAATCCGTATCCTCAACAATTAGGCTATTGGCGCTAAATTGAAATGACACTTATATTCATAGCCCTTCTAAAATGAGAACAAAAACTAATGCTTTTGAAAAGCTTATAAATACGTCGGTTGATTAGCATATGACTCTAGCAATAAATGTTGGCCTACTTAAAATATATTGCGGTTTCATTTACCTGCTCCCCGTGTGTCCACGTAATAGATGAGGGGGGCTCCGGAGTGTGTTTCACTATGCACGTTAGGTTGATCGTCGAGCCGGCCTGTATGAACAGTTCTGCACCACTCGATATCACTGTTTCAGGTTCTAAACCAAAGGTATATTAAAACAAATGAAGGGAACAAATAATTTAAATATAAAATCGCTTCCTTACCAACAATATTTAGGAATACAGCATGTCCTATTGGTGGTGTGGTCGAAATCTGACATTCGTATTGTCCTGAGTCACGTCGCTGCGGACTTCGGATGCGCAGCGCCCACTCCTCGGAGCGCGGCTTGTGTTGAGCCTCGAATCTCTGGTCCGATGTGTACGTGTAGCGGCCTACTGTCAGTAAATGGATATCTCGGTGACGTACCCATGATACCTGGTAACAGACATAACATTTCATTTATTATCAAACTAGCTTTTGCCTGCGACTTCATCGGGGCGGAGCCAACAAAAAGACATAGTAGTCTATGTATTATTATAGATAGTAATCGTTATTTGTGATAAACATCATGCAAATCCGTGTAGCCGTTTCGAAGTTTTATAAGCAAACGAACGGCGAGACCATCAAGGTGGACGTCGACGCTTATGGACAACCGCAACTCAGTGGAGCAAATGATGTGCCGGCCTTTAAGAAAGAGATACTCGTCCTTGATTTTTTCACTTTTATAATATTTATTAGATTACTGGTTTATTTGAAAATAATAGATTGGAATGAAGTGCTATTGTTAGTTAGCGACTCATAACCGTTTTTGCTTGAACACTGATTACTAAATGCTTGAAGACTTTATAAACACAGAGCTGTAGTCCCACAAGGATATTTCCATTCGTTTTTTTTTAAATAAACTTATTAAGTAAACATTTAACAATGATATACTAAGTAATACAAAACGCGAACACTTCGACCTTACTCGTGAATTTAATTAACGATAATTAAGGGCAACATCTTTTTACGTAGACACAAAAATGTAAACGGCAATTCCTTAATTATGTCAAGAATAAATTAAGAGGCCATTTATCTATTTAAGTACGAACGAAACTAAAGAGAGACGCTCATCGCTGAGCAAAAACAAAATGAATAGATACAATTTTACACAGCCTGCTTTCCTCAAAGTGTAATTGCTCTCCGTACCAAGGAGCACTTAACTAACGAACTGGACCATTTAGCAGCTCTGAAGATGCTTTAATTTCAATGCCCTGTGAAATACTGCGCTCCTTGAATACTCGCGGAATTAGATTTTAATAAACGACAAAGTCGAAATAGAAATCTAATAAATTACAATAGAATATAATGGAACAATGATTGTATCAAACTGTAATTATAGCGTTTCTGACGGAAAGTTTCTTCTCCCTTTAAGCCTAACAATAGTTACTTGAATCAAGAGTTCGTAGGCGGTCTAGCAATAATTTCTATCCATACATTAGAATCTCATTTTTTTTAATTAAAATATTAGCAGTTGTTAATTTACTAACATTTTTTGTATCTTAGCTCTAAGCCTGTGCTAGGATTCAGAACAACAGTCCACAGGCAAGATTCAAACTTTTGACTATGTCATAGTAAATCCGTACCCTCAACAATCAGACTATTGGCGCTTTAAGATTATGTATGGATTTTTAAAATTTATCATGTTACGAATGTTTTTATCATATTTTATAAAGGAAATACTCACAGTCCTATTTTGTAAATTCTTAACTCTGCACAACAGACGTACGGGATGGCCAACCAACCCTGTGATATTGCGAGGTGTGTTCGGATCGAAGTATGGGGCGTCCGTCGACTCGTGCCCTTCTTGTAGGAACTCAGCGCGGAACCGTCTCGAAGAAATGTCCATAGTAGACGAGTCTGAAGGTGATTCAGTACCGGAATCAGCTGTTAGATTAAATGGTATATTAATGTCTGGTTTATAAAATAAAATTGTTGTTTAACACATTTTTTTTTCTTTCTACACTGTCCCTTTTGATTGATTCTTGTAGAGATATGGATATCAAATAGCCAGGATTGCAAGCTCAGTAATATTATTTTACTATTGTCGTGTCTTTCAGAAAACGAAATAAGTCGACTATTCTGTGACTGGATGTCGGCTTGGCACGTGTATGTTTAAATGTGTATATGTATGTATGTGAACATGTTTGTAAGATGCTTACTTCCAGAGCTTTACATTGTTTTTTTTCATAGATGTTACAAAGGAATAGTAAAATAATACTTTAAAATATATAAATTAAATCAGATAAAATATATATTAAATACTTGTATGAATTCAATTATTTTTAAACATTTGGAACATTTTATAATTAAAAAAAAATCCTATCAACTTTTTTTTATAAATACTTTTCAGGTTGAAAAGTGAACATAGTCTTTCCATGGAAGCTTTCAGTGTCATATTGTTTGGATAAGTTCATTTTTAAAATTTATATTCCGGAGATTTACCCTCTTAGGCGGACAAAAGGGTAGCCTTTCAGACTCTCGAGCTGTTTAAGATGAGTTTTAGTGTTACAAGGTTTAATTTTATTTATTAAGCTCAGCATGTTAGTTTCTGTTAGATAAGGGAAAATGTCACGTATTACTTTATATCCGTTTTGTCGTATATATATATATTTATATATAATATTAACAAGTTTTCTTTGTATCTGTGATTTTGTCGATGATAAGAAACGTTTATATGGAAAGGTCGCTATCGACGACTTAAATTATAACGACTTTAAAATCAAATTGATATTAAATTAGAAAAGATGTGTGTGTCAATAGACAATACTAATCGTTGTAACAAAGATTGCTTTGTGATTTTTAGCAAGTAAACTTTTTATCAACACTATGAAAGAAATATAATAATGCTTACCAGTAAGAAACACAAATCCGTTAAGAAGATAAAACCATATTGTAGTCTTGACGCCGCTGACCTCTTGACCCATTATTATAAAATATATTGGACACGATCCTGTGCAAAAAAAAACAAAAACAGTACTCATTCTTGTTTGTTAGTAGGGTAAAAATATTATATTTGCATAGACACCTAATAAAAGAACGGTAATGAATAAAGGAAATAAAAAAAAGAACCACTGTTTCTGTTTCAATACTTATGCTAACAGCGAGACTATTCTTTTAGAAAAAAAATCTGCAAAAAGAACAAAAACTTGACGACAGTCGATTTTACAATATAATTTTCCGCATAATTGATAAAGCTGTAAGCGGGCAAACATACAATGATCTTGAAATGACATTTAAAAACTTAGGTCAATTTTAACTAAGACATTGTTAGATTGACATCCGTGCCTTGATAGATTTTTGTTTTTAAAATTGCTTCCCCTAAACCCAGCTTTAACGAAAAACACTTGCGGTACACCCGGAGCTTTAAAGGCTTTAAGTTAGCCTGTTAATTTATAATTAAATTCAAATCTTTACATAATTAAACACTGAAATGGGAGTATTTTTTTTTAGCATTGCCTTTTCTTTTATAAATAGATTCGTTGTTGATTTATTTTATGCTAACACGAAATGTTTATCGTAATTCTAGTTAAGGGTGAACATTATGATAATAATTGTACCGCCTTGATAACACGAGGCACGGCTTAACTAAATAATGTCACCGTAAAATGATAAGTTTATTCAATTAGTTGTTACTGTCGGTAACCACGCGACGGGTTCACATCTTGGCAAATAAAGTTACAGCGTTGCGTGTGACGGTATTTCATTTTTACATACGTTAAATATCGAATTATAAAAGTATGTTGTATGTAGAAACTACAATAGGCCTCTTAACTAATTTATTTTATTTTATTTATTGATTAAAACGTTAACAACAAAAAGTTCTCTAAACCCGGTTAGGTTTGTCCGGATATAAAAATATAATAATTGCATCGATTAATTAATCTAACTTAATCAATGGATTTTTTGTTAATTTAGTAATATTTTATGTATCCATTCCTGGTAAGCTTGAAAAAACTTGTATAAGGATATGTTTTTTTTTATATTGAAATATACGACAATAGGCGAATGGCGGGATTCGAACCCACGGCCGCTAGATCGGTAGTCCGTGTCCTTTATCATTCGGCTTTTGACGCATGAAAAATTACAAAAGTTGTCTTTTTCGAGTGAAATCAGATTGTATCAAATTCAGATGTTTCGAAGGCTATATGTTAAATGTGTTATTAAACAAGGCTTAATGTTAAGCACATACGCAAAAAACATGCCACGGATTTTGTAATATCGGATTTCCGGATCTTTATTCCGACAGAAATTTACATGAAATATTTTCCCTTGGATATATTTTGACTCCAACATTTTTGTACAGACGATAAGTAATTTAAACAAACAAGTAATTGTAAAGAATATGTTAAGCATTATTACTGAATATAAGCAAGATAATAGACAATTGTGGTATTTTAAAAATTATTTCATTATTAAAACGCCAATAGCCTAATTGGGCTATAGATGTCCGATCACGCGGTCGAGTGTTCGAATCCCGCCATATCCTACCACAAGCAACACTTAATTGGAGTGCTAAAAGAAATGTAAATAAAGTGACAAAAATCAAGTGACATTTTTAATTAAAAAAAATATACATTAATAGGATTAGACGTAAAAGTGTCAATTTTTATTTAACTTCAAACGTGTTAAGGTTCAGCAATAATTCGCACTCAAAAGTTGCAAACAAATGTTTTGTTGATAAAAAGGGCGGTGGTCGTTAAAACTTAATTGTAACAGTCATCGCAAAAAGACCTAACTACAGAAATTAATTATTAAAGTTTGCGAATCTCCAATCATAATACTGTTCATTGCAATATAAGCGAAATATGTGGAAATGACCTAAACATGGAAACTTCATTAAATTAAAGGGCATTCATTAATTAAAATTTGTTTCACGTTTTTGTATAAATTTGACGGATAACTTGATCGAAACAAATTTGACACAAAGTTTGACACATGAAATTCTTGCATAAATAATTCTTTTTCAATTTAATGACCCTCTAACTTTAAAAAACAGTATAATATATAACACGTAACATGTTGGAAGTGTAAGGTATGTTTCTTAAAAAAAAAATTATTCATAACTGTGCTGTGATTGCTGAGATCCTACATAAAAAAGTTACATAAGTTAGCGGTTTATATACACAGGGGAAGTAAAGATGCACATGCAAATATAAAGGAAATATTTACTAATGTATATAAATTCTGTTATACATTAATGTTATTCTGTAGTAGCACCAATAGCTCAATGGTTAAAGGTTAAGGGGTTCTGAAAAAAAAGTGACATCTACAATTTTCCTTCGTTTTTTGTCATTCCTATAGTCGTAAAAAAAATCCTTGATAATAATCCGTTAAAAATTCGATTATAAAAATAATATTGACCTTAGAGGAAGCAAAAGTGGCTTTTGAAATTTATATTTCATTGTTGTATGAAAATTTAATTTCCTATCCACGAGTTTGACAAATTAACAATGGAATTTTTAGTACAATGTTCAATCTGCCGCCGCATACAAATAATTCATCGCTTTATAACAATCGAGGCCATTGTCGGTCGTTTGGCAGAATGAGTTCGGGGTTAACACAGATCGCCGTGTCTGGCTTTTATTCAATTTACTATATCGGACATAATGGTACAATAAGAGGTCTCTAGTTGACATGATCACCTCATTGCGTCTTAGATTTAAGAAATAGATATTGATTCTGTTATACTATTATACAAAAATAGAATATTTCATCATCTCCTTAACGTTTTTCCTAAAAAGGATGATCACATTTCTTTCTTACTCGTATCGTCTTTCACACGATCCATTCATACTTTCTTTAGTGTTTAAAAATAAATCAATTTTCTTTAAATACTCCCAAAATCAGCGATTCAATCGACAGAAATAAATCCTCATTCAACTAGTAAGACATTATTTCATACAAAAAAAATAAAATATTCTTTCGTTCTATTGTTAATTTATTTAAAAGGTCAGCTGTTTCTTTGATTAACAAATGGGAATAACAATGGAATATTCCAATTTATATGAAGAATCCTGTCGACAAAATGATCAGCAGAATGAAACAGTTACTTATATCGGGACAATTGTTTTCCTGGCAACTTCCAAATTATTCTTATAAAATATTTGAGCAAAGGCCAAGACTTCTATTGTTGTGAAAACGTGACTGAATAAGATGTACGATACGATGTTTTTTTCACATTAATACTGAAGATATATCAACTTTTGTGTTATGAATATATTACGTTAAATTATTGGCCGTTGAAAATTATACTTTGTTTGTGTGTGTGTGTGTTTGTGTGTGTTTCTATAATGTACTCTCTCCTCTCTCTCTCCTATAATGTACTTACATGTATCTTATAATTTCTGAGTAACAAAAACAAGCGGCCTACTAATTTACATTGCAACACATCCAGCTTTTGACATTTACAATAGTACCCTTAAAATGTTGTGTGCATAAGACTTAAGATTTTCGTAAGTCAACTGTTCCGAGGAAAATCTTCAAGGAATTGTTCGTAGACTTACTATCATTTGACTGCAAAGAGTGCAGATGTGCCAATAAATGCGAAGTATATCAAATTTAAAGTTTCTTGATAATACCGTTAAAACTACTATCCGAGAGCAAAAAAATGTCTTCGTTGCGTTTTGTTTTCAGTGTTTCCTCTGTTTATCTCGATGTGAATTCGTGGTATATCTGTACATTTTTCACGGAAAATTAATTATAACGTATATATAATTTGACAGTTATTTATGCGCAGCTAAAGTATAAAAGCATTGTCATACATCGACATCACGTACCGTGTCGTTGAATGTGTATGATTCAATTAGGCTAATGGAACAAAACACCACAATTTACCTGAAATGTTATTTAATGCGACGCCCGAGTCGGATACATAACATGTTTGGATACTGTGTTACAACAATTTAATTACAACATGTGCTTCGTCGCTAAATGTATACTAATAGAATAATACATGTCCTACTAAATCAGGCAAACGTTTATTTGATGATTAAATTTATTAAATGATGGTAAAATATTAAATTTCAATGTTAACTACTTCAAGAATTCATAAATAATTGGATGACGGTTTCATAGTATATAATGGCAATCACTAGAAGTCGGTATTGACTATGGAATGTCCGTAGTTTTATTTGTTGTCATCGCCATCATCATCTACAAACTTGGTCCTTCGAGCCGGATCTAAACTAGTAACCCACAAAATCTTTTGCGGCATTTCTATCTAAACCGTGATGACAATTTTGTACCTCAAATTAAGTATTCTAAATCGATACCTACTTATGGTAAGATATATGTACACTAAAAGTGTCGACCTTTATCAATTGCTCGAGACGAGCCAACTTGAAATGATTTAAAAATAAATAACATCGATTTTATTAGTGACTCTCAGTTATTAAGGAACTCGTAGTATCTAAATTATAATAAAACAAGTGACTGAACATCAAAAAAGAGTCAATCGCCGAGTACCTCGACATAATTGGGGTCTATGAATTATATACAGGGCGGTGCGATTTTGAAAGACAGATCGCAGTGTGTAACCAAACTCTGTTTGCTTAAATTCATACGTAGCCAGCCTAAACAAATATCCTTTGTGCTTCACGTTATAAACGGATCTTCTAACTACACAAAAGGGACAAGACGGGTCAACATGAAATATTTATTCCATTCTAACACAATGATATACTGGAAAAATGTGACATTTTGATTACATTCAAAAATATTTATCTATTAAAATTCTCTGCGTAGTTGATAGTGTTAACTTGTTTGCATTGTTTCGTGATGCAAACATTTAGAAATAGATAGATAACCACTAGCAGTCACATCTCCGTTAATGTGTCTATGTGTTGAACCAAATTGATGGACACTGATTGTGCGACGTCCAATTTACACGCCTTGGTCTATCGTCTACACTGGTCACAAAATTCACACAATAGTTCAGTTGAGAAGTTGGTGTAAGATTTTGATTTGGTGTAAACTATGTATAGAAAAAGAATATGATCAATTTGTGACGACCAAATTTAAATCACTGTTACTCAGAACATGACGACATTTGTTTTATGATTGTGTTTAAAAATGGAACGGACAAAACAAGAGAATGACGAAAAGAAAAAAAAAATTGAAAATGTTGAATCTAATTTAAATGCGCAAATTAGTTATTGCAAAGTCACGTGTAAAATATGTATAGAATATATACCACAATATTGTCTCGCACAGTGACTTCCAAAATTGATGGAAATTCAGTGGCATATTTTAGATAAAGCAGAACCCATTCGGCACATTTGCCCTACGGTGACATTGCAAATAACACATCTTTCTATACATCACCAAAGTTATAAATGAGGATGATGTTCTCAATATAACATCTGTGTTTTATGAAATATTAAAATTGTGTTATCTATATGGTATTTATCAAAACAAATTAGAAAAAAAAACTGTCAGTATAATAATCTTTATTCAAAATAAACATGAAAATAAACATGGTGACAATAATCACTAAAGAAGAGATTGTTGCTTAATTTAGGTAAGCCACAATTTTTGAATTACACAATAAATTACTCTCCTTAAAATATCTTAAAGTAACGCAATACAAATTTGTAAAGAAATCAAGAATTATTTTTTTTACAGTTGGCTAATAATGTAAAGTCGATAATATTTGTATAGTAATAATTAAATAATGTAATTAATGCTTATCAATTATTACTACTCCTCTACTTACCTAAATACTAAAGACAACAAACTTCATCCTTGTCTCGAAGTAAGAAGCGCGAAATAAAAAAACATCGAAGGAAAAGTTTGTGCGGCAAAAATTTGAATAGGCAATTTCCTCTCACTTTAAACTTGAGTAATGTTTGTTGTGTATAAATCAATTAATTATTATTTGACAGAAGGGGAGAGTGGGGTGTGTTAGATCGCGCGGCGACGCGGGCCGGCCGTGGCGCGGAGGCAAGTACTGCGGGGTCCGTGTACCGCCCGCGCCGCGCTTCCCCGCGCGCAAGCGCCACGACTCACACGACGTTCGTTCCTCAAACCGCACATTTTTCTCACTCCCATCTCCCAACTAAATTGCAAAACCGCGGACCCGCCGAAAGTATGAAACGGCCGCTAGGGATTTTCTTGCCCCGAAAATATTTACAAAGAAAACAGAACTGAAATGGAGTTCTCTTGTTTTCTGGCTAATTCGCTGGCTGACTAAGCTCTGTTCACATTTCGCTTATCTCTTTAACGCCGTGAGAATTTTCACTTGTTTGTATTTAATTGTTTGAAACAGTACTCTTAAATTTTTTTTAATTATTTTAAATATTATAAAGGTCAAAATAAGTGAAGCGACAACAGCCAGACAATGGTTAAGGGTACGGACTACCGATCTAGCGGTCGTGGTTTGGAATCCCACCATTCGACTGTTGTCGTGGACCATATCTTAACACAAGCTTTATCAAGCTTACTAGGAATAAACACAAGAAATATACTACTTATAAAACTGAGTTAACTATTGTGTTTGCATAAATTATTTTAGAAATACATCAATATATTTCAGTGTATTCAGTGGACGTTCTTTCAAAAAAACTCTAAATTAAAATCTAGTACAATGAATGTAGTTTTAAACAAAAAAAAAAACAAATAATTCAAATATTTTATTAAAATCTTTATAAGATTCCACTAATATTATTCCTTTACTCAGAAATATGTACTGAGTGAAAATTAATTACGCTAATTAAACTTAATTATAGTAATTCATATCCAGGGAATTTTAATTTTGCTTACATGAATTAATAGTGAGAATATTTCACGAGTAAAAACGTGTCACGTAGCATTACTCCTCTCCCTAGAGATGCTGCAAGGCCAGAGTACGCCGTTTTACTATTAAAACTTGCTACTTGCGATTTGGTAAAACGCTTTATTTAAAAAAAAAAAACAAAAGCATAACGCTTAATAATAATGAATATCTTATAATCACTGTAAATATTTATTTTAATGAAATGAACATCAACAGCATGTTTTTTTTTTTTAAATGTAAACGTTCCTAAAAAGTTATAATTTAATTAGAAATGTATAGAGAAAGATATATGGGTTACAAAAATAGTTCATTGACCCTTTTTGATCGCATACATCAATAGAGGTTCGAAAATATTATACAATGTTCTGTCGAAATTATGAAAAATGACGTTCGTTATCTTTTACAATGCTAACGAGGGTTGGGATCTCGCTATTAGTAAACAAATGATTTTAGCACTATCATGATAATTTAAAATAACTCTATAAACATCAGGTAAACTAATGTTTTCAATCAACAAAGAAACTTGGAACTACCTAAATCATTATATAAATTTTTAAGGAAGCTGCTGATACCGGTGACACTTAACACGTAAAAAAAGAAATAATTATGAATTGTGTTCGAAATTCAAACATTGTCGGACCACTAGTATCAATAAATAGAGGAGTATTCAATAACATATTAGATTTTTTTTTGACATATTAATTTACTCGCGTAATAAGCCCATCCAATCCAATTCAAACCAAACAAAAGAAGCTGGGATGGCGTATATACGAATATTGATTGACTAAGATTATATTAGCGTTGGTAGGCCTCCCGCACGATGGACCGATGACTTGGTCAAGGTTGCGGGAGTGCACTGGATGCGGGGGGCGCAGGACCAGTTATCGTGGCAGTCGATGGGGGAGGCCTACGTCCAGCAGTGGACTTTATTAGGCTGATAATGATGATGATGATGAAGATTATCTTAATTCTTATTGTGTTAATCCCATCTATTACTTAAGGCAACGTCGACTATTTTTTTTTATATTAGCAATTTTTTGTTAATTCACATATATTTCTATTACCACCCAAATTAAGCTCTAGGCTTGTGCTAGGATATGAGTTAGGACAATAGTCTAAAGGCGAGATTCGATCTCTCGACCACGTGATCGGAAATCCACACCCAACTATAAGGTTTTTTTCGATTTAAATTGGTAGAATGCAACACTACGGTTTCTGCCAATTTGAGTTAAAAAAAATGCAAGTTAAACATAATAACTGTTTTTAAAGCTGGTCAGTACCATATCTATAGTAGACAATACTTCACGGTGTCATAGGATAAAAAAAAAATATAAATGCAAATATTTTTTTAATCTACATTTTTGCCTTTTCAATACCTTGTTGTAGAAATTGCTCGCTTCTTTCGCACAGTACTTATAGTAACTTTACTTTGAATTGAAAATATAAGAAAATGGCGGAGGTACTGCGGGCGATATTAATATTCTTGAATAACAAAAGAATCTATCAAACCGAAGTACTCGCCTTTCTTTTATTAAGCGAGCCAATTAATATTGCAGTTACTATTCTGCCCGATTTAAATGAGAACTTTTTACATCGGAAAATATATTTATGGCAATTTTTTTTTTATTTTCTTCCTGGTTTAATGTCCTACTGATTGTTACTATGAGCATCATCATCGGCCTTTGCCCACTGCTCGATGTAGACAATTAAAACAAAAATTTCTGATAATTATTTCAAAAGTTACTGTCAAATTTATTTTTCACTTAAGAAGTCCCTTAGTGTCGATTTAATTTGTAAAATCCACTTTAGGATACTGCTTGTAATCTTTAAAAAATCTGTGTCTAATTTTTTTTAAATAAAGAAAAAAATATTAATAAATTTAAATAATCTTGACAAATGACGATAAAATTGGGGCGGTGACCCAGTGATAATGTCGCTCGTAACAAATGGGACCCTGTTCTGCACCGAATGGCGGTCTTGTTCTGAACTATGATTACCATATATTATTGCCAAGTGACACTATCGTGCGAGCGATGCGAACAACATGAACTGACACCCCTCATAATATATGGTTTAAGTGTTGACCCACTCACCATATCATTTTTACATTATCGAAACTCTCTACGTTGATAGCGGTAATTTGTGATCTAATTTGCGTAATTTTGGGTCGGAAGTAGATCATGCTATGATAATGATCGAACAAAAATTCATATGACAATAAAAAAAAAACTCTTCTAACAAACTAAATAGATGGAGACGACCCACTTTTTCTCATGTTACAAACTCAATTAGTTCGTTGAAATATAGCGCGGATGGGCATAGGAAAGGCTTCCCACAGAACGCGGCTCGTTAGTTCTGTGACGGCTGAGCCACCTATAGTTTGTTTACTTGTAACGTTACTAGTCGCAAAAAAACGAAAATAAAATAAGGCAAAAGTGTACTTTAAGGAGAACACTGACTGAAAAAGGTACGCTTGGTTCGACTATTCTTTTGTAATGAAAGAAGAATGTCAAGGTTTTGTGTTACAATGCGTTTAAATAGTGAGTAGTGATTAGTGGTTGACCAAAACAAACTTGTATCGCCTAGACTAATGGCATACACAGGAATACGTAAGGAGGACCTTTAACCGACGCGCATTTTTATTACAGACTAGTTGACCCCGCGAACTCTGTTTCGTCTTAAAGGCAATAAATAAACTAATTTTTGAATTTAGTAGGAAATCCAAAAAAAACATTTCCTCCTCGGAAAAAACGTTTGTATGGGAAATGGAAAAGGCTATTTTAAGGCTTTCACGGGAGTTTTTCTAATTTTTCTAACCTTTTAAACCTCCCCTAAACCTCCAGGAACATTCCAAGACCAAGACAAGATAAATCTGTTCAGCCGTTCTCGAGTTTTAGCGAGACTAACGAACAGCAATTCATATATATATATATATAGAGATAATGTTCAAAGGATCGATAGTGTCGTGATCATGACAAATGAAATTAACGTTTAAATACTTAAAAATTATTGTGTTTGTTTCAGACCAAACGATATAGCAATTGTGAAGAAAATTAATCAACTAATTTGAAAAAAGAATTAAGTGTTAAGATTAATTAAATCCCACTAAAAGATTACGAAGTCTGCAAAAGTGTGTTGTTTTTAACTAGATAAAGTTTTAAATTGATTTATTAGAATTAGTTTAATACTAAAATTACGTACGACTAGTTTTTATTTTTACTTTTTAATTTCAATGTATTTATGTAAATTATTCTTATAAATGTTTGGCTTCATTTTCCGTATTGTGTTCTCATTAAGTGTAGTTGTTTGGTATTCTATCAACATGTGGAATATGATATCGGATTATTTTAACAGTGAGTTCAGTAAGCTTCTTAATAATTCTGATGTCGATGACAATGATGGATAAATTATGTTCATTATATCGCCACTATAATTATATAATTTAAGATATTATACTACTTATAAAACGGTTTAACTCACGTGTAACTCGGTGTCAGTACCGACTAGTTTCGAGCCCGTCGCTGGCTCCCGATTCCGGGCCAAGTCGGTACTGACACCGATTTTACACGTAAGTTAAGCCGTTTTATAAATAGTATAATGAAATGTCTCACGACAGTTTTAATAGTTTAAATTTAAGGTATTATTATAAACCCTGTTGTAATTGATAATAAGCTTTATAATCCTAATTATATCTATTAAAGGGATCAGTTTAACTAATGTAATCCTACGAATGCATGTAACTGCTACGCATTTCTGTCATAAATTATTGGAAAGACAGCGTTTCGACGTGTAATTAATATCGTGATGAATACTAACATAACTTCCTATCTTGTCAACTTACTTGTCTAGGTGCTATATCTTAAAATGTGTGTGCTTTATGTGACGGTATGAGCGACCTGACTAAATTAAAAAAATGTATCCCGCCTTCCTATATTTTTAGTCTAGCACTTAAAATGTATGGATAAACCCGCAAATGGTTCGGAAGTACTATTAGTTTGTTCATAAGAAGAAGAAACGTATTGGTAAAAAAAAACAATTAAACTAAAATTAGAATCAATAGAGAAAAGAATTTGATCTCGTATTATTAATCATTGAATTTTTAACGCATTTAATACTAAATATAACGTCGCATGAAAATTAAATCTTTTAATGTACTAAATAATAGCCTTGTGTAACAGATGCTGGTAGCTAACAACTCGTTTACACAAAAAGCAAAGCCTTTCTGAAAAGTAAAGCACTCGCACTGAATGTGTACTTACTTTTTGCGAATTTCTAAGAGAATATTAAAAAGGATTTCTTTAAAAAAGTCCCACCCGACGTAAAGGACTTGAGTATTTCAATGGAGGGCTTTGAATTTTTTTTTTGTTACCCTACTCTTTGTCCCTTGTCACGAATGGAGAGATAAATCTTCAATTTTACACACTGAATCTCGTTACGTGTTTATTGAAAACGCTAGCTTCTAATCTTGTTAAGGACTTCGTGATGTTCATATTAAACATAGGTACTTCGATTCGGCGAATTTTTGTTCGAACTCTACTCTTTCTCATTGTTTGAAGATGTTTGCAAGTATGATGTCAAATACTGTGTACTTTTTTTTAAATAAAAATCCGTGACTATGGTTCTATCTGAACGAAACAGTAATTTATATTTTTTTATTACATATATATTACACACATCAAAGGAGTGGAATAAGTTGCCGGCATCAGTGTTTCCGTCCAAGTACGATTTGGGGGATATAGAGACGATTCACGGTTGTTACTATAAGAAGGCGCTTGGAATTTTCCATTGGACGTGTTTCTGGAACAT
>JAODUI010000030.1:6314904-6341437 GCA_027563995.1 Papilio gigon | reverse complement strand
CGAAGAAATTCAAAGATATGTGTGAAGTCAACCAACACGCACTGGGCCAGCGTGGTTGACTATGGCCTAGTCACCCCAAATAATAGGGTAGGCTCCGAGCCCCTCGGTGGGGACGTGTAGTGAGATGATGATGATGAAAAATTTAAACGTAAAAGTATTCTAGGTCTGATGCAATTTTTTTTTTCTGAATACGCGATATTACGCGAAATTAGATTGTTAGACCGCATAATCGACTGGTATGTCTCCGGCGGTATTTTCAAATTACAACGTTCAATAAATGAATTCCTTTCTCACGCGTTGCAGATCCATGGAGGTCGTTGACCTCTTTTCATTAAAAAAGACTGCCAATTTTTAATAACAGAAATGCAATCAATGTCGCTTGATAGCTTAAGTGAGGTTTAGTGTAGACTTAGGAAGCGAACTCAAATGTAAGGGTGTGTTTAAGTGGCCAATAAACCACTCTAAGTACAGCAGTAGAGTTATTTAAGTATTTGTTATTTGCTAAACAATCTCATGACATTTATCGTTGTGTTTTAAAAAAAGATTACAGTACTTCATGTGTTGATGTGTCAACAAATTTGTTAGTCAATGTCGTAAACAAAAACGAAAACATATTTGCAGAGGAGCGCAGTCACGGAGCCACTTGTTAAACAGGAACATCTGCTATGTGTTCTGACACCCTTATCAAATATTACTTTCGGCTTACTCTTGAATGACGACGTGCGAGAGTAAAAACAACACCCGCCTCGTCTTATAAGCGCTAACGAACCGTATTCAGTGGCTTACGTTCTCAGTGTTTATCGACATTTTGTTTTAACGTTTATTTTTATTCATTTGAAATGTTACATTTTATGCAGATAAAAATAATGTTTTATAGTATTTTCAATGTATTTTCAAATCAATACAACCCAGGGTCCTTCAAGTAGTCTGCTACCACTATTTCCAAATTACAAAATGGCGACATACGGATAGGCACAAAATTCGACGGCTTACAGCACTCAAGTACAAAAAGTTTTAGCATCCAAGACGTAATAGCTATGAAATAATATTGAATTTAACTAAGTACATATTTTAGCAATCATAACTGCACTTATTTTTAGAAACGTCAAAATAATGGATGACCAATTTATGAATTTAACTTTTCCGGCACTCACGCGTCCCGCGTTATTCTTACCGCCTGTTACCATG
Source organism: Papilio gigon (assembly GCA_027563995.1). Lineage (NCBI taxonomy): Eukaryota > Metazoa > Arthropoda > Insecta > Lepidoptera > Papilionidae > Papilio > Papilio gigon. Next base: position 6,340,249 of record JAODUI010000030.1, on the reverse strand, counting down.
GCAATCGATGCCATTTATATTAATGTTGCAATTATTAAATATTGTGCTCTATATCGTCAACATCCTTGTTGCCAAAACAATACTATTTTCTAAATTATTTTTTTATAATACTTCCTAAATTATTAATTTCTAACAATATTGTAATAAATAGGTAAATGGGTCAAGAACGTAGTAATATTAACCTTTTTAAAACAATCAAAAAGAAAGAATTAACTCAAGTCGTTGTAAAAGATGCTATGTTACGTTTTAGTAAAATTCTTCAAAGCGAATTTTCAATAGCATCTCAACGAAATCCATGCAACGTTCCGAGGACCTCGCATGTTTTAGCAAAGTGCTTTGATTTTCACGTGCTTTTAGCTTCTAACATAAATAACATACATTTTTTCATTATACAGGAGCTTTGATGCTTACTTTCAATATGTGAATAATTTTGATTAAACAGGAACATCCTGTAAAATATAAATCTACGTATCAGCCACATGTCACCCTCTGCTGGGGGTAGGGCTCATACCAAGATCGCCAAGTTGATCGGTCCTTGGCCGCCCTTAATACGGAAGTATCCTGGTTGGGGGCGACCGCCATAACCAGTATTAAAAATGAATAAAATAGATTCACTTTTAACTTTAAATACTTACTAAATACATATTACACTTTAAGTAATCAGATAAGATACGGTAAGAGGTGTCAATAAATTATAGCAGCATTGTTTTTTTGTCACCAGATATCCTTCGTAATGTTTCCATATTCAACATAAAAGCAAAAAGCTTTATGACTGAATGCAACATAAACACAATGTCGATGACTCTTTAATAGTTAGTTATAAACAAAAGAACGGCTAAACATGTACAGATCAAAAAAAGCGGGTCAATTGAAGCATTGAAATTAAAAAATAATAATAATAAAAAAAGAACGGATAGCAAATAATTCAAGATACTTTACTTTTGTATGAAAATCACAACGCTTTTTGCAGATCGTCATTTTCACAAACATACGAGTTTTTTTTTTATGATTCATAAATCCTGCTTTTCATACTTGAACACTTTTTATGAGTGAGATAAGGTAATATTTTATATTACTTCTTAAAAAATTCAAATGCATGTATGAATTTCTCTTTCTACATATTTAGTACATCATAATAATATGAATATTTATGTTCATTTCTCTCATCCTTACAACTTACAAACTGTTGCCGGCGAGTTTATCCGCGCGAAATAAAAAAACTTAATAACGCAGCTACGCGCTATTCTAGACAATGATCTTATCAAATTTCTAATCTTTCGCATTTAAACTATTAATAAAAACGGCATAACTCACGTGTAGATCGGTGTAGGTATCGACTTTTTCGTTTCGCATTTACAATATTAGAAAGAGTACAGAATTTTTTTATTGAAACTGGCTTTATGTACTTCTTTTCCACAGGAACTGTGTCTTTAATTTTAATCGCTTAGTAACATTATGATGTTTTAATATTAATTTAATCGATAACGAACCGCTATTTGCTGTCAGAGAAAAACCAAGTTAAATCCAGCAATGATTTCCGTTGTTAGAAAAAAATAAATTACCCTTGAAATATGATAAAGATGTTTGCTCGAGATGTATGTAATATTCAGCTTAATAACGCGACAATGCAAATGACGTCGTCAGACCACAAATAGAATCATAAATTTTGCCTGCATACTGCCTGATAGACGAAGAGATTTACTGAATTAATATGAACATCAAATAAATATTATTACAATTCTTTAGACATAAAATTTGAAGCGCCAATAGCCTAATGATTAAGGGTACGGACTACCGAACTAGCGGTCGTGAGTTCGAATCCCACCATTCGACTATTATTGTGAACCATATCCTAACACAAGCTTTTTCAAGCTAACCATGAATGATTACAAGAAATGGTAGAAAATTAACAAAAATGTACTAATACTTTAAAAAATAAAAAACAAAAACAAAAATGGATTCTATTAATTTTTATATTATTAACAATTCAATATCGTTATCAAACCGGGATTCTTAGCATCCTCTGCCCCGCCGCCCTGGCCGCTACTGTAACCAGGTTTAGATCCGGCCGTCAAACGTAGCAGTTCTGTACGATGGACCGATGACTTGGTCAAGGGTGGGAGTGCACGGGACGCGGGCGGCACAGGACCGGTCATCGTGGCGATCGATAGGTTAGGCCTACTTTCAGCATTGGAGTACGTTAGGCTGATCATTTTATCAAGACTATTGCAAACTAGCGATGAAATCTTTCACACTTCAAATATTTAAGTTATTAAAGGAAGAAGCAGTCGCACACTAAATATCAGCAAGACGTATTGACCATGTATGCCTGTAACTTTCCTGATAGGCATACGAATAAAATAACAAATATTAATGTTCAAAATCAATAACGCAATATCGACTATTTTTTATGAACCTTTTATGTCATATAAAGTCAATGTTTCCAGTTTTCAGTTGGCGTTTAAGAATATTATGTAACTAATATAAATTTAAACGTGTGTGCGGGATGAAAAATATGTCAAATAAGGCACGCCAGTCGATACACAATAGTAAGTAAGTATCCAAGGAAGTGAATGTTGGGTGGAACGGAATAAGATGGGACGAAGGACGCAGGAAGTAAAGTAAAATATATTCTTGAGTTTCGACGTTTAAAAGGGAAGCGATTAGAAACGCTACATTCGAAAAATTTCCAAAAAAACTACTGCAATCGATATATTATACGTCTACATAATAAATTCATATTTTAAAGGTTATTTTTTTTATCTTTAAACATAATTGTTAAAATGAATTAAATTTTATATTTTAGATTAAAATGAATTTGTTTGAAAATCGAAAATGTTTTTTTTTTGTATTTACCTCTAGACTCATTTCTTATCAGATGACATTTTTCGTGGGTTTGGGAATAGCCTCCTTCATTTTTGAATCTCCTACTTCGGTATAATAAATGTTATTCATGAGGGTAATTCGGGGCCAAATATCTGAAAAGATGATTTATCATTCAGTAACAGTGATCGCGTACTATAAATTTTCTTGTCAAGGCTTGCGGTTTATTTTTGATACGTGACAGACGCATTTTTAGTGACCAATTATTATTTATTAACCTCGATTTTTAGTGTAAACTATAGTTTAGTATAGAAGAAACATCAACTGCAGAAATATGTCTAATGAACAATGTTTATTATTCGAATTATTCCATGACAAAACACAATCGAACGATATAATTTTTTTTTCTAATAGTATATTTCAATTGAAAATAGATTTTGTCATTTTTTATAGTCAGTGTAATACTTAAAATTCCTTTATTTTTAAAATGAAACTATGTAACACTGCGCTGAGAAAATTTTCCACAGAAACAATGTGAAATTGTTATTTCTATTATCTATTATCGTCTACGTAGAAAATTGAATTCCATTTGAGTACGTGGTGTGCAATAAATACTGTAAGAGAATTTTACGTAACGCGATGCCGTATAAAGATTGAAAAACATTGGAAAACATGAATACTGAGAAACAATTATTAATTATTCATTTTATTATCATTTTTCAAATATAGCCTTATTAAACATCTTTAGTACAGTCCTATCATTTATTATTTTACTATATAAATATTCGTTGTTTAAACAATAAATCCAGTTACATAGATTTCGTTAAAAAGAACAAAAGTTCTAAAGTGATTTTATTGCAAACAAGTAGCATATTATCTCGACTTTATTTGCGTCAACTCGTCAGCTCGTTTTCATTAATCAATAATCAGAGAACACACTATTCGCGTCTAGATAAGAGTTCAACATCGTATGTAAAAGTAATACTTCATAACTGTCGCGCTGTGAAACAATGACGCGTGAATTATGATAGTAGTTTCGCAAGGGAATAATATTTCACATCTACTATTCACCAGTCACATATATTTTGTAATTCACCGATACTTATTTTCTATGTAACAAAAATACCTAACTATAAAATAAGAATGTCGGTGGTGCAGATGTTAAGCGGTTGACCGAACCTAAATCTAAATCTACACGTCGACGTTCGATCCCATTAATGTATTTTCGAATTTCATATGTGCATTGATATAACGTTCTTAGGATAAATGAGAATATTCTGATGCAACCTGAAATATACTGCGAAGGAAGATATTTTTGAAGTCAAACTTAATCGAACTACGCCGACATAGTTAACAGCCTAACCTCTGTTAGTTAGGGTCTGAAACCCTCTGTTGGGATGATGAGACATATTACTTGATAACCGACCACATGAACTTAAATGATTAAAAAAAAATTCTATTACAAAATAAGTCGATAACTTTGGTTCCAACGTTCTTATATATTCAAAGTACCTGAAACAAAATAACCAACTCAGTTGAGAAGGTCCTAGAAATAAGACGTGCGATTCTCTTAAACGACTGAAATAAATTTGCTGAATGTGAATGATATTCTACATGTCGCAAATCTGCACGCGGGCAGGAAGCGTGCACGTCAGATAACGTCCACAGAACGAATGAATAACGTCCACGGAACGAATGACCCGCTTCCGTGTCACACTTGAACGATAATCGTGTCGATTCACTCAGCATCATACGTGCTCTTTGTGATTGCCAAACTTATTTCCGTTAAAGAAGCATTTTGTGAAGCTTTACATTGGACTCTATCTTTGGAGTTCTTGTTCTCTCCTCTTTTTCTAATAAGGGAAAGGAATGTAGACTCGACAAAGGAGGTGAATAGAAAAAGGAAATAACCTTTTCCAATTTGTTTTCTTCTTTGCGCACTTAAGACGATTAAAGTAGGCAAACTGTTAGACTTTCACTTAATGCAGATGTCTTCGTGATCACATGACACTTAACATGCTAGCACAATAATATGCTAGTGTTCCGCCTTTATGAACTATAAAATGTATGCAACTTGAGATGGAAATTGTGACTGTATTTTAAAAAGTCGAATCTCAAATAAATAGCCTTCACAACCAATTAAATTTCGCGTATGCATCCCCGGTACGGAAATTACGAATTCTTCTTAGCAAAGGCACGAGCTTGATCTTGTTAAATCTGCCCACTTTACTTTGATACTTTGACTTTCAAAGTTTAAGTCATGTAGACGAGGTTAGCGCTTGAACCGATGGGGAGACATTATTTATTTTCCGAATAATATTTTAATTTTAAGCTATACAGTATAGTGATTGGCTGAAATTTAAGCCTGGATCTCCACACATACATATCTATATAGAGTGATACAGCTATATGAAGTGGACCTCGACTATGGTCGGAGTCCAAGGATCATGCATCCGGATTATGAATATGAACATGGACTGCACTAACAGTCTTCATTTTTCTCGAACCATTCTGGGATTTGAATCACCCTAAAAATATCTACACATTTGTGTGAAGGTTACATTAAAGTAAGGTTACGTTAAACTTAAAAAACCATGTTACTGTAAAAGTCCCGTCAATAATGCTTAAGTTTCTCAGAGTACCCGGTACAAATGCTTGCAGTCAAACATACAAATTACTGTAATTGGTTTTTACCGAAGAAGCAACGCGAATAAACACTGTTAGCTAATTGAGAATATTTTTTATATATTAAATACAGACACTAGAATTTGGTTAATTGCATAGATATGTAAACACGATATTGTGAAGTCTTGTTATAACTTTTTAAATAAGATTAGTTGCCGTGAAAGAATGTACGTGTAGTTATTGATCTGCATTTTAGAGGTTTCTTGTCATGCATGGATAGTAAAACTGTTTAACGTCCAAGACAGGACAGTCGTGTTATATAATAGATTTTCCTTTGCAGTATTCTTTTTTCTTATCGTTTTTTTAAGCAATATTTTAAATTATCAAGTGAGTGTAATTTAATGTATTAAAAGTAAAGTAAGTAAACAAATAAATAAATGTATTTTAAAAGAAAAAATATCGTATTTAAGTAATAAAGTAATTCATTTTCTTCTAACGAGTAAACTTGGTAACTCATAACTTAAGTGGGACTGCGATTTGATGTGTCAACGTGTCACAATAAACAACTAAGTAGTGCAACCTCTTTTCTTTACAGATCATGACTAGAAATAAAAATGAAAATAGGCAAAGGAGTAAAAAAAATCAGAACGATGAAATTACGATTACGAAAGCACCTGAGAAAGACGTGCCGAGATTAGATTCTTTAGATGAAGAAGATCAAGGATTTGGGGGTTGGTTGAGGTAAGAAAACTATGATTTTTTTTATTACAAGAAAACTGCAAATCACCACCACCATCATCATCATCAGCCTTTTTCTGCCCACTGTTGGACATTGGCCTCTCCCAATGCCTTCCACAGTACGCGGTCCTCCGCTTTCCGTATCCAACGATTTCGAAAAAATAATATTAATTCAATGTGAACTGTGTAGAAAATAGAATTTACTAGAATAAATTACTACAGTTAGTAATTTACTAATTTTACTAATATTTATTGTAACCTTAAAAGGTAAGCTTAAAAATCTTGCGTTAGGATATAGTTCACGACAGTAGTTAAATGGTGGGATTCCAACCCACGACAGCTGGACCGGTCGATCTTACCCTTAAAAATTAGATTGTTGACGTTTCAACTAACTTGAGTTGGCAAACAAGCCAAAATAAACGATTTTTAATCATCAAAAGGCAAATAAATGTAGTGACTTAGGAAGGAAGTCGTTGGATGCGGAAGAAAGATCGCATGCCGTGAAGGGCATTGGGAAGGGCCTATGTCCAGCAGTGAGCAGACAAAATGTGATGATAATGATGAAGTAAATAAAATTCTATTAAAGTCTAGAAGTAGCTTGTTTTCATTTTAATTGCATATTATTCATAGAATAGTACGTTATATAAACAACGTTTATTAAGCGTCCGTTGGCGTAACTGTGCCTTGACAAGCGGGCAATCGCATTACCATGCACCGCTTCATATTTCCTTAATGCTAATACCAATTTAAATAACTGCCTTTGTTTAAAAAATAATAGCAATTTTATTTCATCTCATATTACTCTAATTGATCGTCAAATGTTTTCATAATTTAAGAACATAAAAAGACAAATGAAACTATGTTTTTTTTTTGTAAAAATGTTGGTAGGTTTTTGTTACTTTACTAAAATTTCGTGTAAGCTTGAAAGAAATAGGGTATTCTTTAAGACAATGGTTGGCGGGCGGTATTCGAAACCACGACCGCTAGATCGATAGTCCACACCCTTAACTGCGTTATTGACGCTACCAAAACAAAACAATTCGTAATATATTTAAAGGAACAGAGGTTACTGAATCATTATTTCTTACAGGTCAGCGGACGGACAAGAAAACATGAAGCTCTTTGTCATCGCAAACAGTATCGTGTTACTTATGACGCTCGCCTATCCTCAAATTCAAATGATAGTTGACTTCATTTACGAATCTGTATACGGGCCGGATAATGATTTAATTACATAGAATTTTATAGTTAACTTATAGTTACCATTATCCTCTATCAATTAATAAAAACTCCTTTACTTTAATACTCTTTCATGTCATCATGTCCTAGGCTATTCGCAATTGTTTTTTTAAATTAATACTAAATGGCCAGTGTTTTCAACATTTATTTGTAACGTGAAATGATTAAATAAAAAACAAAGTGTGTCTTACTTCCACGATAACAATTTGAAGTTAATACTTTTTGTATTGTAATAAATATTGTGTACGTTCACATTTAATTGAACGTCAAAAGATGTCACAAAAAGCTTCACTATCTGTATAATGTTTTCTTAATATAAATGTTGCCGAATCTTTCGTTATATTTAGCTTTAACGAATTTCAAGTCTGTCGTTGTCTTGTATCTTGTGATTGCGATTTATTCAAATCACACGCTTCAATACTTCTATCGAAACGGTCCATAAATAAACTCAATTTATATAAAGTATATCGGACAATTTGTTATGTAAAGGTGTCCTTAGAAACTATGAGTAACTTTAAACCAACGGCAGCTTTGAATTTTGACCCTTATAACTTGAATAAACAACTTTAAGTAAACGACAGAGGAAATATGTCGATATCCAACTTGGACTCACTTCGAATTTCCGTACTGATCGTTTGAAACTCATGTTTTAACTAAGTTTAGATTAATTGCATATTCCGGTAGTAAACTAGACTTAGTGACAGCTATCATCACGGTCATAAATAGTTGAAAACATTTTTAAAGAAATTTTTAATTTGGACAGCGGTGTAGATATTGCAAGGTATTGACAAAGTCTTTTACATGGTTTTTTTTTCGTACTTTATTATGACTTTACTTTGTTAATCATTTAAATATAAAATATTTAAGATTACGATAAATATCAATATAAATTGTAATTTATAATTAATTTAATTGTCAACGTTTTATTTCCAGTAAAGTAGTCAACCCTTTTTTTTTATAATAAATTAATTATAACGTCTCATGAAACTTTTATTAAATTTTTTACTTCACGCTTCAATAGAAATATTGAATGTATTTTAATACACCTAAAGTTCTACACGTGAGAAGAGATAAATCATTCATTGTAAAGTTAAACAGTTCTTAATATAAACAGCAGCAAAAGTCGGACGCGTGTGCCGGAGCGCCGAGCGCTGTAACCAACAATGTTCGCATGTCAAACGCAGCCGGAAATCCGGAACTTTAATCACACTTGAGCTAGACGGGGGCCATAAACGCTCCGCGCTGTTTATACAAAGCTTTGTGACGCCGCTCTTAAAGGTTTAACTAAATCCTTTTGTCATTAGGTACATTTTTAAAGTGTGTAAATCTAATATCTACAATGGCTCATATTTATGACGTAACTTGCCTTACACCAACTTATTCTTTTTTTTATTCTGTGGATTCTTTTAACCTTAAAATATTTAATATAATCCGCTTTAATATTCATGAGGTATTTAGAAAAAAATAGATAAAAGTATGTTAACCTTTTAATATTAGATTTTGTTATCTGACACAAACTTAAATATTCTATCCTAATATTAAATTAATTTGTGTTAATAATTTTAAACACGTCTTATAAAATGACGATCATTTTTTTGTTTCCCACTATTGTATAGTAGTGAAACTTGCATGAAACTTAGCTGAAAATCGACTGAACTCACACATTGTCATTTACAAAGACTTCCTTATTTTTTTTTGTAAAAGTAAGAGAACATCGTTACTGCTTTATATCTTTCGTTGGAATTTCCTTTGTATTGAAACTTTTATTGACTGCGCATAAACCCTCGGGGCTTGTGTCACAAGGTGAAGTCGGACAAATAGAAAGAGTCCTGCAGTTCGTGGAATCAAATATAATTCGATTCGATCTAACCGCAGGTGTGAATGTGTTAAGTGAATTACTGGGTCACTCAGTCGAGTGTCTCTTGTTTACATTTAACGTATTGAACCTTTTTAGTCGTTAAATGCGGAAGACGGAGGACTGGCTGTCCTAAACGAACGGCGATAATAGCAATGTGATCATCGTCGCCCATTGTCATCAACAAGATTAGATGCGTTGCCTACTTTAACATTAATTACCAGATATAACAGTTATCTGTTATACCTGGAAGTTAATGTTAAATACTAGATAAATTATATTATAACGACACTGGGAACTCTTGTAAACATCGGAATAGACACATCTATAAACATACATATCTGTGTACGTACAGTTACAGGTACTAGGGAAGGTCTATGTCCAACAGTAACCGGACACTGGCTGATGATGATGAAGATAAATATTACTGTGCATTAAAAATAAGGCTTATAAATTATTAAAACTTAAAAGTGAGCGACGGGCCGCGAACGCGCGATAGTACCGTTCCCACTCACCCTAAAGGTGAGCCCCCGATGGGCTCAAAACTAGTCGGTACTGACACCGATGTACACGTGAGTTAAGCCGTTTTATAAGTAGTATAAGCTGTATATTAAAACTTTAGTGAAACATTTCACTATTTTACTTATAACAGCAGCTTAGCTCACAGTACTAGTACTGTAACACTTAGAGTACAGCCCAACAGTTCACTTACCCTGATGAAGGACCCTCGACGGGTCCGATACTAGTTGGTACCTTCACCGATCTACACGTGAGTTAAGCCGTTATTTTAACTAGTAAAAATGGTTATGAAGTAAAATTATTCCAACATTTTTCTTTTTACAGTTTTACTGACTTCGTTGTATGCAGTACGATTTATAATAATCATTTTTTTTTCTATAATAATGTTATAAATCTAGTTCATTGTTATGCATGGAATAGACATTACCTGTGAGGATGCCGGAGCTAGTTCATCATAATATTCGGTTAAGTAGATCGTTACCTCTGACATTGAACACGTAAAACTGCTATTTATAAAATCGGTTGCCCAATCGACGGGGAGGCGCAGATATCTAGCGATTTTTGTAACTTACAATGATGGACATGGTTAGCATTTTGTTATAGAGTATCTTAGCTACGAACCAATTTAACAAATACATTTATGGATAATAAATTTTTAATTACTATTGTGAAAACACCATACCGCGCTTAGTTATTCGACATAAAGTTCAAAAGCTATAAAACATTATTGTATAACGTTGAATTTATTTCAACACACTAACTAAATATTGCAGTTAAAAAACTTATGCCTTATTAAAACACTTTTAAATATATCTATGAATCTTGGAATTTTTTTAATTTAGTGACCTCACGTAAAAGTAGAATAGGTTCCCGGGCGCCATTTACCGAGCGAACAAAGTCACGACGACTACGGTCTTAACAAATCGCAAACGGATATTTCTAGAGCGTGACTTTGTTGCGAGAAAATGATAGTAGATACAACGTTTTTTTTTTATCTTAAAATGCAGTACCTTGAATACTTTTGCTTTTAGATATAAAAGAAACACGAGTATGGTGCAGTGGTAAATTGAAAATAATCTTCACTTGATCACGATTTATTTTTAATAATGAATTATACATTTCTAAGTCTATATATTTACTTATTATTATATTAAATATCAAACACAATATTTACAGGTATAGTATAGTATTTATTAGTATTGTGAGGGATTTACTTAAATTTACATTAGTATTGTTAAATTTAGCAGCTAGATATGGACCCCACTTTGGGTGAAAGCTTCCTACTTTTTTTCCCCATTTCTGTCCAGAGTCATCCATTTTCTCTCTACTTGGAACTGAAATTACTATTATTATTATTATTATTATATATTAAATGTACGACAGACAGAACTACAATGTTCCATTCATACTCCAAACGTCGTACTGAATTTTCTCCGAAAGGGTTTGTCGGCCGAATGAACGGCAAAATTGCGCCAAATGAGAAATCCAGATATCCCGAAATCAACGTACCAATTTCACACCCAATCCGAGGGACAATTGACGACAACTATAGAAAATTTATCACCGACTCCCCTATATTCCTACTGTCCAATTTCTCGCATACTTAAACTCAGTTTCCACTGTATTTAATGTAACATAATACATCCTTCGCACATTTTATTATAAGAAGTTGTATTGTTTTATATTTGATCGGAAAATATAATTACCTTCGACCAATATGTTCATACAATCGCTATAGTTTTCCGCGTGAATTTACACAAAGTTGTTTACCAATTTATTTTTTTTCGCGTGGTATTTTCCTCGGCTGAAAAACTTTTATGAACTGTGTCTGATCTCTTGGGATAATCTGTGTTTGCGTTGTTACAGAATATATTCCAGACATTTTCAAATTACTCTAGAGCTTTCTGCTAAAGTCTGGTATTCTTAGGTAGTTTCCTCTAGAAACTTGAGTTTGGAAAATTAGCGAGCACCTTTTTTTTTTATAACTCTATTAGAAATTTGTACAGAAATAAAAGATAAACGTTGTTTAATTTTAAATTTTATACTTGTCAATGTTGTAAATAATTCTTCTAGTTGTCGAGTTTTGTTCTTAACACATTTAAACAGTGTTAAAACTTCTTTTTTATTATTCAGTACATAAATTAATATATATGATATCTTCTAGATCTTAAATTTAAGCTCAACGTCAAAGCTTTCATTTGAAACGGCTTATCTGTAAGCTCTTTAGTCAACAATCGAGATTGACAAAGTTTATAATTGAACTTATTTCGTGTTGATAGATCAGTCTCAAACAATAAAACCTTGACAAATTCTTTTTGCCTTAACATGGTGTTAGATATCAAAAATAATAATTTAATTATCAACACTATTTTCATTATTTTTTATTTGACTAAAAAAACATACGTGTATTAAATATTTACAGTAGAGTTATATAAGTAGACATATATTCAATTCAGGGACTCAGAACTGAATGTATAAATATGATAGAGCAAAAGAGAGTACGGTCCGATAGTCTGTAGAGCGATTAAAATTAGTTAAAAAGAAGGGCTCTATAACATTGTACTTCTTTTTTTCTATTAATTTTTTTTAACACCTACAGTCTCGTGGCTTTTACTCTTTTTTACGTTGTTTTTTTTTTACCTTTTTTCTCCTTTCACGCCTGATCTTATGATGTACTGCTTCAGATACTTTGAACTGTTCGATACAGCAATAAATTGTGAAGTAGCTAGATATCGACTTCCTACATTTGTTTACTAACTGATAAACAATTTCAGGTAATATTTACGTGTAACATATTATCTTTTCATTCAAATTGTTATTACCGTTTTTATTTTATGTAGGGTTTCAATTATTACTGTGTATTAGTAAAACGTAACAATATGTAAAGTACCGAAATAAGTGTACTATATCAGTATACAACAATACTTTCATAATGAAAGCAGGTATTATATGCGTACATCGTATTCCCAATAGAACGCCCAATAAGTTAATTTATAAAAAAAAAAGGTTGAGCCGACTAAGATAAAAACTGATTGAGGCTTTCGTACCAAATCATAAACCTTTTGATGGAAGATACGTAAAAGTTAAAAGAATTGACCCTTTTATTGCAAAGTATTTCCTTTTTATTTCTTTCAATTTTATATCAGGTCAGGTATTATTTTCAGATCTTTCAGCACAAAAGATAAAAATGATTACATATTGACAGCATGTACCTACTGTATAAACCTTTTCCCTTCCTTATGTTATGGAAAATATAAGCAAAATTCTGTTTTTTTTTTCATAATTAGAATTTCAGTAGTAAAAGATAAATTTTCTTCGTCGCAAGTAAAATACCATAAGAACCAGTATTTATATTAGGACCCCGTTCAGACTTCATCAATGTTACAGTATAAAAAAGATTTTTAACATAAAAAGAGAGTTCGGTGTATAATGATTGACTGTTACCGAAAAGAAACGGCTCAGTAAAGGTTACAATAACGTTTATTACCGCTGACCAGACCCTCCGAGCGACCATAAGTTCAATTCGATGAGCTCCAGTTCTATAACAGAATAGCAAAAAAAGAGATTCCGACATAACGAGAAAGAACAAACGATCCGTAAATCCCCGTTAGCGATCCGATCGTTCAACCATGATTTTAGGGTTCTGTAGGTCTTGTTAATCTTCAGTATTCAATCTTTCTTATAAGAAAAATCTGAGAAAATTATCAATCGTCTGACGGAAAAATACCAAGTTTGGTTCATCGCGTCTCTTTTAATATTATGAAGGAGACATTTTCATTTCTCGCTACTTATTACGAGGAGGATTTTCTTTAAAGAAACTGTAAATACACAAAAATGTAAAGCCTTTGATAATGTTTAATCGTTAGTTAATGTTATAATGTTAGTTTTGGCAACGAAACTGTTTATGTTGAAATACAAAAAAGCTTACTAATCTATAATACTAATCTATGTGTCATTCCGAGCTATGTTCTATATTTGTGATAAATTTTACTGAGATTAGTTTAATAATTTTGGAGCTACTTAATATCAAACATCCATCCATCCAAATTTTCTCATTTATAACATTATAAATATTTTGGCAGGTACTCGTATCATTCAGGCGCTTTAAAAAATACAGTTAACTTAGTCACCGACTACTTAAATTACCTTTGACAGATATTGGGCACATTCACGGAAGATGGGTAATGTTATGCAGCCAAGAATTATACTTTTTGATACTCATGTTCAATGAATATGATTCCTTAATGATCACATTCAATTGTGTCCGTGTATGGATTACTACAAGTGTCTAGGGAGCACACTGGCAGGTGAAATTGAGTATAGCGTCGGGATTAATTGAAGCAGAAATGTATCATGAGTGCAGAAGGGAACTGAACAGTGGCGTAGAGCTACGCACGCGCGCTACGAGTCGTAGCTTCGCAGTGGCGGGTCCCCTAGCGTTCTGAACGGACATATTTTCCCTTTGTGGATTACATTTTGATCGCGCTGTGAAAGTGATACGTTTCTTAAATTGTTAATTTTTTATTCGTTTAAAAAAATAAAAAAAATCTTAATTGACAGTATTATTTTTTGTTAATGTTTAAGCTGTTTTGTAATTTAGTTTTTGTTTTTAAACAAATGTTGTTAAGTGTTTAAAAAGTTTAATGTGATGATTTATTTTGGAACATAAAAAGATTGTTGTGATGGCCGTGGTGAATTGTTTTCGTATGCACTTGAGACATCTTCGGAGTCACTTTATTAAGGCGATTTAAGACTTTTATGCGGTAAGTTTTGTTAAGAGAATTTTATGTTTTAAAATAAGATTTAGAAATGTTTAAATTCCTTGCATATTCCAGATGATGTCTGCTGTAAGATCTTTATTAAAAGTCACTTGTTAATCATTTTAAAATTAAGTGGTGTATAAAAAAAAATAGTTTCAGTAAAAATCAAACAAATGCAATATTTCAAATACAATGTTTTCTCATCAAATTTACTTAGGTAGAGCTAAAGGGCCAGGAAAAGCTATGCACTGTAGTCGTAAATGTAATAGAAAATGAGCCTATATAAGTTAAAATACGGTAAAAGCTATCAATTTTTACAGAACGAAGTTCGACCAAGAAAGTTTTGAATTTTATTATTTTGCCTAGCTGACGATAGTCAATTGTTTCAAGCGTGTATGTTGATTAGTATTTTCATAGATCCATAAATATCGTTTATACCATTTCATTGTGATTACCTAAATCTTATACAGCTCCATCCACTTTGGAAGTGTTAGATGTCAATCGTTAGTTCGTGTCTTACCTGGAATGTTATACATATAATTGGGCATCTTATTAGATGTATGTTAAGCAAATCATTGTTAAAACAATGAACTGGCAGACGAAGGTATATTACTAACTAAAATGATGTCATATTAGTACTAGAAGCACAAGATTTGTACCCATTTTTAAGGAATTGCGGGAACGGATGAACATGTACTTTGACGCAGTTAATGAAGACATGAATTGCGTAAAGATATTTTAAATAAATATAAAATTAAAACTCCTTGATGAATAATTTTATTAAATCTTATAGAACAATTGGCAGTCAGTAGACATCTAAAATGTTTTCCCTAAGTACATTTTACTTGTTATTCCTAAATGAAATAGACTATCATATATTTATTAATCGTTACCATAAAGCTAGCTACACATATTCAAGTTTAACTGAACAGTCGGACTGTGTACAACACACGGTAACAAATAAGGAAGTAAAACTTTTACCGAACAATTTTTTTGGTTCCAAACTTTAACATACGTACTATCTTATGATAAACATAATTAGACTATTGTAATGGACTTACTTTAAATTCAGGTTGTCTAAGAAATTGTACAATTTATATAAAAATTGAAATGCTTCCAAACCAATTACAGTGTGACGTGTTTTATTCGACGTAATATTGGTGAAATTTTAACGAACATTTAAATTTCGTACTAAAATAAATGACACATCCCATTTGAAATATTGAAACATATTGTTATTAATTCGATTTCCCGCATCGAGAGATTTCACCGAATTTATTAATGCTGTTTTTGAAATGATGAACATCAATGCGCCGCCGCCGAGCCGAGTGCGTGCGTACTCAGCGCCCATCGACAATGATTGATTGCCATCAAATCCGTTCAGTACTTTACGATGAGTTCGCTGCTCGAAAATTTACGTATTTTTATATCCTCTCACCTTATAAAAAGGTTTTCATATTCACCTTTAATAGAGATTTGAGATAACTTAAAAGAAGATGAATTCGATAGGAAATTACGTTGTACATATAACTTTAACTGTACTTAACTTAAAATACTGTTAATTTAGCATCACTACCATGGACATTTTATTTAACAATACTTGCGACTTGGTGAGGGCGGCCGAGGACCGATCGTCGTGGCACCCTTTGGGGGAGGCCTACACAGCAGTGGGCGACATGTGGCTGATACGATGATGATGATGATAATGAATACTGGCGACACAATAGTTATGATTACTATGCAGGAATTCTATTAAAATACCTTTTGATTACCACCCATATGTACAAGATTTATTTTAAATATTTTATCCAACATTGTTTCGGATTTTTTAATGTATTTTTTTTCATATTTACTATAAGAATGGATTCTAGATGATTCATGTATACTGCGAATATATTAACGTAGAATAAAAGATGCTTTTCCCTTATTTTTTACTTAAATATGTTATTAAAGATCTCGTTACGGAATTTTAATATGAAATGTTTGTGATCGTCCATTCTTCTAGATAACAAATACGGATGCATTTATGTGGGACGTATGCTGAGGTTATTTCAAGAGAAGATATTTGGCTTTTTAATTTTATCGCTATTTTTGAAATCTTAAAATGAAACGATTGTTTCGCATACACGGTGACTGGTAACTTTTGTTTCGAATACAACGGCCACTCATTTTTGATACTTAGAAATTTTAAGTATCAATTTTTTCTCTTCTTATTAACATAAACATTTCAAAGATAGCAATTACCAGTAAATTTAAAACCCGCTACACACATTTGAATAATCAAACTGTAGTAACAACTTACGTGTGCTAGAAAAATTATAGTCGTCCGTTTTCGACGGTAGGGGACACTTACATGAATAAAAAATTACTAGATAAAGGTAAACAGTTACGTTTGTAAGAATACCCAATAAATTCTCATTTTTAAAAGCGTTACAGTGTACTCATAAAAATGTAATTTTACAATATATTTGGTATGTCTGGTTCATATCTTTCTATAATTTAAAATATGAATTATACTTTCCATTTTCACACAAGGGCTATAAAGTTATACGATGTTCCCAAGCTGACTGTACGCAGTAAATTTAAACATAAATTTGACGATATCACACCTAACTACAGCGCAGTAGACACATTATGACATTTTGTAATCTAAAACATACTATTGTTTGAACTTTATGTCCCGAACTAGTGAAGCTCGTTGACAAAAACTAACAGTCGTATTTCAAACTGTTATTCGTTAAAAAAAAACTTTCTTTTTTTTATCTATCGATGGCACTTTTTTCCACACTGCCAGTTAGATATATTAATTAATTTTTATCAATAAATTCATCTGTCACGTGGATATAACAAGATTCATCACAAACACTAATAAGTTATATTTACTTTATTAAGTATAAATAAATTAAAAAAAATATCGAAAAAAAAAATACAATTTAATTATTGCATGTAAAATTAGTAATAGTGCATATTTGCACGCAAGATAATTAATATTTTAAAGACATTTAGTACAAAAAAAAGAAATACATACAAACCAAAGGAACAAGTACAAACAAAAAAGTAACCACGAAAAATAGCCAATAATTACTTCATTATTTTCTTTCATTGTTAATAATTTTAAGTCGTTTCGTCTTTGTTTAATTGACTGTTTTATTTATAACGTAAAATACATGTTGTACCTGCAAGCCATTTAAAAACATGAATAAAGTCTACTGTGTTGTGTAAAATTAGTCATTGACTTTTATCTTTTTATGAATTAAGAACATTAATTGGTGTAAATCGGGTCCAACCGATTGTTTAAATATTTAGAACATAATTTTTAAAATTAAGTAGTCGATTTGTCATGTCACTAATCGAACTATACTGAATTATGAATGATTACAAACACTAAAACATCCATCATCTTAGAAGGTACATGAAAAGCGCGTGAGGTTGATAACAAATGAGAAATAAAGGAAAAATTGACGATGAGAGTTGTGACCCTCACATACGTCTGTTTGTGACATGAAATGAACTGCAAATAACAAAAGCGAAAAGATTCATGTTTCATTATAATGTTTCAACTGTAACAAACATTGTGTTCGTAACCTCACCCCGCTTAGGTAAGACGCTGTTTATCTTTTATGACAATAAAGAAAAAGAGTTTCATATTTTGAAATGCATGTCTTCTGCAACAACTATTAACATGACTGAATATTATTGACTAGGTAAATGAGTGGCAATAAATGATTTGAAAACCGATTTTGGTATTTAATGCGTAATCTAGTCTTGTGTCTTTAGTGATTAAGTATCTTGAGAAGTTTGCCAGTTTTGTGTTCTATTAAGCTAATAAAAATTTTAAAATGTTTTCAATACAAAATTTTACAAAATACAAAGTTTGAAATATGAAAAGTTAATTTGGATATTATTCTAGTACTTGCTATATTATTACTTTCTGCTGATCCGTTTGCCATTCAGCTGTAAAATAGTATTCTAGCTTAATATACTAATGAACCATTTATATTGTACTAAAATATGTCCTTCAAAAGCTGCATTTTGCTTGACCTTGACCTCTAAAAAAGAGGTCGGAATTTTAAGCATAATACAGATACAATATTGGTCGTCTTTTGTCATTGATCGGAGGTAAAACGAAGATTTTCCTTATAATTTTAAATTAAACCTTTACCTGTTACTAAGGAACTCTCTTGAATGAAAATATTAAATTAGTTAACCCGTTAAGAAGTACTTGTCAACAGTGGGAACAATGAATTGGCTGGAAGGTTATTAAAATAGGCTTTGTTTCCAGGAGCGATGACCTCGACTCCGCGCTGGCTGTAGAGCGAAGCAATGACGCGTCTCGCCGCCGCTTGCCTATTTATCCTTCATTTTCTTTCCTACATTATTGGTAAGTGGAATTGTTTTAAAACTAATTGGACATAACAACTGCATAATCGTTTTTTTTTAATCACACTCGCGAAGTAACCAAGTTTTCGTCCTCCAGATGTCTCTAACATCTGACATTTCAATCGTTTCTCCCTTCTTAATAGTGAAAATTTTGACATAATCTATTAATCTCTTCTTACAACAATAATCTTCTCAGATACAAGTTGTTAACACTTAACGTTCATTCTTACACTATAATTAAGATCATGTTAGACTAGAAATAATTTGTTGAAAAAAAATAATTACAATGACTAGCCAGGGAAAGTTGAATTTGAATTTCAAAATGGCAACTGTTAGTTACCATTGTTTTACTGTTACGGAAAAATTAAAAATCCGATAATATTATATTATAAACAACTACAATTTATAAAAAAAATTGCAGCTAAATTATACATATAATTAGATCTATATGAACTATGTCGGGATATAAAGAATAGTACAAATTTTGTATACTATTCGTAATACCAGCTGTTAGTTTGCTGGAGTTCTCGAGTAAATTCCTTCATTTGATTAATTTGTTAACGTATCTCAGGTAACCACATCTAAGAGACGAAACTGTACAATGAATGTGTGTGTCTCCTAGTGTCAAGCGTTGAAACCGTGTACATTTATTTAGGGGCACAATAAACTATCTTCTAAAAATTAAATATTCTTATTTCAGTTTTGTAACTTGGACAGATGTAATAAATAAAATAGTAAAGAATGAATTCCATTTTCACGTTAAAACAAGTTGTAAAATTCACGCACTGAAGAGTTAAAGTTGCGAAATTATAATTTAAAATTCAACATTTAATCAAGGCCCGTCTGACAGGCGGGATTTACGCCCCTATTGAGGACATTTCATTTTCCATACCATTTCTTTCTCCCAGCCTTTAGACCATAACGAAATTAATTTTTAATTTAACCTTTGGGGAGTTTATTTTTAACATTAAATAAATGGTGTACTAAAAATGTTTAGTACAAAGATTTTTACTTTTATACTTTTGCTTTTAACTGAAAGATTTTTTTAGCAATGTAAAGTTAAACTGTACACTAGCTTAATAACCTTTATAGTAATCTTTACAAACATTTAATACTTTCAGATTTTTTATCTATATACAACGATTTAGAACAAAACCGCCATTAAGGCTATGGAATTCCGAGCACGTGGTCGACAGTTCAAATCCCGCCATTCGACTATTGTCGTGGACTACATCCTAGCGCAAACCCAAAGCAAAGTTGGAGTAAAGAAATGTTAGCAAATTAACAAAAAACACTATTAATTAAAAAAAAAAACTTCCTTCGACTTAATACTTTATATTTCGAATAGACGATGTATTCTTTTGAGTAGTTTAATACGATGTCAAACTTTTTATTAAATCGACTTTAAACATTACAATGTTTGTAATGTTGGCATGCATGATTTACGACCCGATCAAGTAACTTACATAAAACCTTTACGACAATGACCGTAACAAAGTGAATCTAGGTCAATCCTAGCACAAAATAAATGGTCAACCCGAAATAAATTCCTTTGATTTTCTATTGACCTAAAAAGTTAGCATATCAATAAAAGCATAATGCTTTTTTCACAAGGGAGTCACATTATGTATACCAAATATATAAATGTAATGTGTATGTATATGTAAATGTAATGTAAATATACCAAATGCAGAATAATCCTTCAATTTTTGTGTTTTTTGAAAGTGTTTATTCTTTTATCAAATATTAGTGCAGACTGAGTTTGGTTTATTGTTTTTTTTTTTTAATTTTATTATTCTTTTTAACTATCTGTATTTGCCACCAGTATGCTATCAAGACAACAGTAACCGTCCTCGTGAACAAAGCACAGTATCGGAATCTTCAAGAAGATTTCGTGCGGAGTTCTTAGAAGATTGGCCGCATACACCCGGGGCGCCATACTTCGATCCCAGCACTCCGGACAATGTGACCGGTTTAGTTGGACACCCAGTGACTCTACTTTGTAAAGTGAAAAATTTGCAAAATCGGACTGTAAGTGAACTTTATAAATATTCATATGTTTTAATAATAATTAGAATATCTAGAAATTTCCAAGGGTTGGGAAGCCTATCCAAGTTTAACTGACTAGATTTTAGTTTAAAGAATTGTTTATTTAACTATTAAATAACACTGAGTAAAGCTGGGAAATTAATATACTGTTAACGCATTTCGCTATACATGTTGCTATACAAAGATATAAACACATACACAAGATGATAAGATCGAATGTTGGTTACAAAGGTAGAGAGCTGTGGATGGATTGTTTAAAAGAGCATATGCGTAAGAAGGGTGTGAGTTCAGATATGACGTCTGATAGATATGTATGGAAGAATAGGTACATGCTGACACTGCCTTGGGAAGGGCAGGTTGTTGATGATAAAGCGAATGAATATTTAAAGTACATTAAAGTGTTTACATGTAAACATGTAACGAAATTATCTCGTTGACTTCACGCTCCGAAGTCACGGCGGAACGTAACGACACTTCTTGTTCAATCTTTGGCTTTACGCATTAAAAGTTGACGCGGTGCCATTTTGAAAGCGTAACGGCTTCCCAACATCAACGTTATCGTCTTATATTGTTTATTTCGTTGGATTTAAGATATATTTTATACTTTAACGCGTTTCGTCTTAGATATTTCAATAGTGTTTTGTTTTAAAAATGGTATATCATCATCATCATCATCATCATCATCTGCCCAGTATACAACGTTAAGTTAAATAATGCCATCTTTTTATTAGTGTGAACCAACGTCACTTGTATGTAATTTTAGATTCAATGGCGAATAAAAGATGGGAAATTAATGTTGAAATACACCTGAGTAAATTGCAAGTTTTTTCTGGCTACCCATCATCATCATCATCATCAACAGCCCTTGTCTGCCCACTGTTGGACATAGGCCTTTCCCAATGCCGTCCACAGTATGCGGTCCTCCGCTTTCTGCATCCAACGACGATGTGGGCGTCGATGATCACTGATAACTCCACTAGTTTACTCCCTTCACGTATTAAAAATAACGGAAACCGTGTATGAAATAATATTATTAAACTTTGACATTAAGACAGGACATGCTTAGTGTACAAAATATTCGTAAAGAGAGCTAAATTTGTAAAGCCTAGCGTGTGTGCTCGTCTTCTGTAAAAATGTTTGAAGTCATTTCTTCATACATAAGCTTCGATGGCGCAGTTAACCTCGACTAGTCCGTACTTGAACATATCCAATTTCGATCCACAATCAAATTTCAAATTTCCTATCTGACGTTACGGTGACGGAAAACAACTGTAGTACAAATGTTAAATAATTCAATGTGTGTGAAGTCAATGTATTGGGTCAGTTGACTATTATGGCTTGGTCAACCTTAATAGGGTAAGCTCCGAGTCCCTTAGTGGGGACGTACATCGAGCTGATGATGACTACTTAAAAATGTCATTATGATCATTATCTCACCATCGAGGTAGGCACAATACCACAATTACAGATGTTTGTTCTCCTTACTCTATAATCCGCAAACACGTTTGAATCTGTCCGTGTATGGCTGCCATATTTCCTTTGAAATAATTATAAGGCGAATAATGTTGAGTACCGCTTGATACTTAAAGGTATTCTCAAGTTTTTTTTTTAAATTCAAATTCATTTCTATAAAAAGCTTTCGTTCTAGAATTCCATTTGTCATTTGTTTAGATTACTAGTTTACGAAGGTTTATTCGTTTAACTTTATTCTGTAATTGACGCAACTGAGTCGTCGGGCAATAGATGTCACTGACAGTTGGAGTATACGCAGTGGGACCCGCTATCGATACTTGGCCAGCTGCATAGGATTCACACACATCTCTACACTATAAGACGTATGCGAGACAAACAAACAAATATGACTTATGAGAGGAAATCTCAGTTCACGCGTCCACTGTAGCTGATTCGTATTTCTTACTCAGAGATGACACAGTTACCAATAGAACGCAGTTAATTGTGTCTATGAACAGTCAGTTAGTACACGACTGTTTTTCGTCGGCTCACTGCTGCCTGATTGGTTGTTTGCAACTTACTGCTACCAGATTGGTTGTTTGAAAAAAGGGGGCGGAGTCTAGTAAGGAACAAGGCTTCTGTAAGTTGTAAACCGAGTAGTATCTTGACTGTACTTATGAAAATCGTACAACACATTGTTGGGAATCGAACCTGGATGTGTACATTAACCGCTACGCCACTGACTATCCCGTTACGTAAAACGGTCATCATAAATATGAATTATTAACAAAGAAAAATATTTATACACAACTTTCTACGCATATTTTTTGCCATCAAACAAAAATTCATCGCTGAAAACATCTGAAATATAAAACCTTAGCTAAGAATGTTTTCAGAGGCCTTGTTATGAAGAACTTCGAAAAAGTTTACGCGAGGGGGCGCTGCGGACACTTTAATGGCCGACAATTGTTTTAAATCAAATTTATGTTTCGAGACAAAAGTCTTGTTTGTAAGAAAAGTAAGGGAAATACATAAAAATATCATTTCACATATGTTAAAAAGTACACAATACACGCTCTGAATTTAAAAGAAAAAACTAACTAAGTAACCTAATTGTTCTTCCAGACTGTTCTACATACCATCGAGATCAGTTTATCTGTTCTCTAGGTAAACCTTAGAACTTTTCCCTACGTAGTCAGCACAGTACTCCATACATCTGTCAGCTCATATCTGTCACCTTCTTAGTATATCTTTCACAGACACTTCGGTCTTTCTCTACCTTTATAGCCTATATGCAATCTCACTTTTTTTTCACTTGTAAAAAAGACTCAAAGCATAACCTTGGTCTATATTTAAGACAAAACGTTGAAAGCGCCGAAACGTAGGCCGTCTGCCACCCCCTGGTGGGGTAACGACCCCCCGCGGGGGGGGGCGGCTGCATCGCCGCGATACAGGTTGACTTATGTTGTTTGTGAGCGCGTTTCAAAAATACTTCGTAAACTGTTTTTACTAACAATAGTAGATTAAATATTGTTTTTTTTTATAACAAACAGACCCTCATCTCACTCTATGTGAGGACACCATATTTTCCTCTGTAAGGTATGTAACCTCTTTATTCAAACCCGCATTTGCAAATACCTAACACGCAGGGGAGGGGACGAAGAATAGAATATGCCAACTCTATACGTCCCCTTCTCCGTCATATCTGGAATATAAAGGTTATTATTTTTTTTTTAATTTCGCGCAAAATCACATACGACATCTAGTGTGGTACAAATGAAGTGAGAAATGATACTCCTTCGGGCAAACTCGGATCTTTATCGGAACACGATGACGCCCGAACTGTCAATGACATTTTCATATTCATTAACTAGCCGACCCTGCGAACTCCGTTTCGCCTTAAAGGCAATAAATAAACAGATTTTTGAATTTATTAGGAAATACAAAAAAACAATACCTCCTCGGAAAAAGCTTGTTTTGGAAGTGGAAAAGGGCTATTTTTAAGGCTTTCACGGGAGTTTTTCTAATTTTTCTCACCTTTTAAACCATCCGTAGACCTCCACGAACATTCCAAGACCAAGATAAGATAAATCCGTTCAGCCGTTCTCTAGGGAGTTTTTCTAATTTTTCTCACCTTTTAAACCATCCGTTGACCTCCACGAACATTCCAAGACCAAGATAAGATAAATCCCTTCAGCCGTTCTCTAGTTTTAGCGAGACTAACGAACAGCAATTCATTTTTACTAAGTACTTTATTGGTGTCAAATGTCACAATGAATAATGTCATTCTCTAAGGTGGGCAGTGAAGCTGTTTGAGAGTGCGCGATAAACATGAACTTTTCCCAGAAATTACGAAGGAAAATCATTTCTCACTATATCATAAAACTGTAATCCCACATTAACACAAGCTTGTGCGTTTAATGCTTTTGTGGGTACTCAAAGTTTGTACTCAAACTAAACTATAATAATTCAAAGTCAAACATTACATATGTTAATGAGACCTATTTGAGAGGAACTCAGAACCCACATTTCTGTGGGTAGACGAGACACGGCCGATTGTTGTTTGTATCTATTAACCCCAAAACGTCTAGATGTTTCCTACTTGAAGCCCACGCCCAATATTGAGAAATTTGATACTAAAGAGGGCAATTCAAAACTCGACACGACTAACCCTTTTGTAATGTTCTGTGTTTTGATAACTTCATCGTGATCTCTTCCTATCATTTATGTTTCTTAAATGAACTAATATATTTGACACAGAAGATATACACTAAACTTTAGAGTTTTTTTTTATAAAAAAACAATCTTGTCTTATCAAAGTACTTCTGAAGACGAATTAAACAAGCCCAAACTCGATGGACGTCGTTCACAAAGTTCCTACCACCTTCCAGCTCCATCATCAGCT
>JAODUI010000030.1:6287764-6314804 GCA_027563995.1 Papilio gigon | reverse complement strand
CGGTCCTCCGCCTTCCGCATCCAACGACTTCCTGCCGTCCGAATTAAGTCGTCGGTCCACCTGGAGGGAGGACGACCCACACTCCTGGTCCCCAACCGTGGCCTCCACTCCATCAATTACCCGCATTCTGAAAATGTATTATTATTATTTATTTTAAATAATAAAAATGAGAACAATATTGTGCCCGATATTCTTTGAAACAACTGAACCGATTTTTACGGAACTTTAACCCCAGTTAAAATCAGCTTCCTTCCAAGTTAGCTGATGCATGCGACATTAATTTTTTTTTCAATTTCATACTAACGAAGTATTGAGCAACTGCTTGTGAATTATATAACTTTATCAATAAACCTGCGCTTCTATTGAAAGTGTCAACAAAATAACTACAATGGAACGTGCCGCTTAACAAATGCGATTATCTCTTTGTGTCGAGGTTTTATTCTTTTAGTACTGTTTTTCAAAGAAGTTCCATTTTGCTAGTAAACTATTAGTAGTTATATTTAACTTTGAACTTTAGTGGTTTTTACTAATATAATATTCGTAAGAAACAGGATTCTTGCTACGATTAGCCTCTTTGAGCTTTCGAATATTCCTTATATTCCTTCTTTCTATTTCTGCTACCACTACTATTGTTCGAGGTCCCACTGCACGATAAGTCTGTCCGTAGTTTCGGGTTCAGTTCTCGACAATACACACTCACTGTGTCCATATTTTTTCGCGCTCTTGTGCTATCGGGCTATCCGCAGCTATCGGGAGCTAAGTAATATTGTCTGAGAGTTATAAAGGTAATTTTTTTTAATTCAAATTTCTAATATAACGGTTTTATTATTTAAGTTTATCTTCACAAACAGATAATCAGTCCTACTACAATTTTATTAGGTATAATATTGACATGTTAAACTTTTAAAATATTTTATTTTCATACAATACTTTCACACGAGCCTCAGTTGCAAGCTTATGTTTGTTATCAATCCCAGTATTGATTCGAATCTTAGAATACTACACTATAAGCAAATTAAAGATTTTTTTAATTTATTGAAAGCTCGTTTTTGCGCAGATAATGTTCATCATAATTCTAATAGTGCGTGTCAATTTTAACGGTTATTCATTTAAAAATACTAAAACGCTCTGATTGTTACTTAAACGTGATGTAGTTTTTTTTGTCAAATGCACGCGCCACACGGAATGAACGACATTTGTTGAGCCTGACACGACAGTAAATTGTTGTGAAATGATAGTTTAAAACGTCCGATGTCCGTGTCACATACAAAATCAAATATCTGGAACGCAGACACAACTGCGGTAGACTCGTAAAAGTTGTAAAACACAATTTACGGCTTCGTTCTACAGAGAATACCAGTACATGTTAGTATTTTGATGACCCACATTTCTAAAACTTTTTATAATGGCTTTGATATATATCTGGAAATGAAATGGATACCAATTTTATGTTTTTCATTTTGTTTGATACAATTTTTATATTGCGTATACATTATAGATACTGGAACAAAATTAACTGAAGAGTTTTACTGATGCTCTTACAGTATGAGAAGCGTCGATTAAATAAAACTCAAGCTAATTAAATGACTATAAACCTTAATGAAATCATAAAAGTTGAAGTTGTTTCTTCATAGTAAATATATACTGAGGGATTGTCTTAGTAATAAGTATTGAATGAGAGTGTGATGAAAAGGTTAAACAGATCTTGGTTAGAGAATCGAAGGTATCGCACTCACTGTCTTACACTTTGAAGCATTTTAAATATACCACGCCCGCCTAACATTGTCACCTTGCCTTCATCATATCATATTTTAAATAAAATGGTAATCAATAATCATTCCTTAAAAGCAATAGAGGCACAAAATTCTTTTGTATACTAAACTTATATCATTGACAAAAAAAAATCTATCCATCAGGTATCATGGGTACGTCACCGCGACATTCATTTGTTAACGGTGGGTCGCTACACGTATACCTCTGACCAGCGGTTCGAGGCACAACACAAACCGCGCTCTGAAGAGTGGGCACTCCGGATACGCAGCCCACAGCGGCGGGACTCCGGACAGTACGAATGTCAGATATCGACCACGCCACCTATAGGACACGCCGTCTACCTCAAAATCGTTGGTAAGATTTGATTAATTTAGTTAGATACTTTGAACTAGTTAGAAGGTACAAGGACGTTCTTTGATATAAAAAAAGATTCTCAAACGAATACAAATTAGTGCTTGACTACTTTAAAAAAGGTAGCGACCTCTTTGAAAATTCCTTAAATTAATACAAATTATTTGACACCTTTCACAAAGTAATACGCAAATGCAATACTTTTGTGATCGTCATATACGGCCAGTATCTACTTAAATAATAGTTTATTGGATAAATATTATTTTTATAACACACTTGGTTATCACTTCTCAAGGCTGTCATATCGTTAAACGGTCGGTATATTAACAAGATAAACGATAACTCGAAGTGACAGTGTGTCTGCCTATCTGTATTAAACGAATAAATACTCATGTATATCGTAAAGCGCCAATAGCCTAGTGGTTAAGGGTGCAGATTTGTGATCACGTCCAGAGTTCGACTATTGTAGCACTTCCTAACACAAGCCTAGAGCCTAATTGGAATGATAAAATAATTAACAAAAATCTTCTAATGTTTTGTGAATAAAAATAATGCCAATTGTTATTTTTTTTAACAAAAACTCAGTTTTATACTTCATACTTAACAAGCCGTATACACTCTTTGAATATATTATTTTATAAAACATAAAAGCGCTACTCGATAGCTCGCTGTTCAAGTTCGTGAAGCTATTTTTCATGCTCTTACTTTATCCATCCAGCAATTGATGCCGTATCAGTGAACGCACGACTATCATATAGAACGGTCGGATGCGTTTAGTCGCATGGAGAAACGCAATGAGGATCGCAAAATAAGTAGACTATAAAGAATTGAAATTGATTGTCGTTATGTACTTTATGTATTACGTACGTTACGTCTCGTGGCTTGTGCAATAAAAATGACACTTTACAAATCCGAAGGAAGCCGATTATGGACGGTGCGCTCTTGGCAAGCGAAAGCGTGGAGAGGCTTTGCACTTTACATGTACCAGCGTGTCACGTCACAAAATACTTTAGGCTTAACCTATTTTGAACTAAAGTGGTATGAATCCTAGCATAAAGCTGGTACGATGAAGGAAAGTTTGATTTTAAGCCAAAAAATTTAACTTTTCAAAAATGGGTTTTTTGAACGGTCATATTATTAAATTCGGAATGTTCTACACCATCAAGGCTCGAGTTTTGTTATAGTTGAGTATTTAATATATGCATGTTCAATATCGAAAGTTTAAATTTGTTGCAGAACCGGAAACTGAAATTCTGGGTGGATCGGATCTGTTTATCTACGCTGGTTCTACTATCAACTTAACTTGTATCGTCCGACACACACCAGAACCGCCAAATACTATTAACTGGACTCATAGAGGAAAGGTTATAGATATATATTTTCATAATTACATTCTAGAAAATTTACTACTTTTATAATCCTTATAGTTTGGCTAAAACTGAAGTCTGCAGGAAACGGTACAGCACAACTACGGACATGGGCAAAGTTTCCATAAAGACAACAACAAAACTAAAACAAAAGATAGTTGGCACGTCTCCATAGAGCGATTCGCAGACCATATTTTGTAGAACATTATACTTCCGATTTTTTTTTTAATAACGACTTAATTTTTAGTAAGAGAGATATTTTAATAAACTAATCATTGATTATTAATACTCAGGTATAATTCTGGTGACAGAACCGACCAGGTTTTCCTTCTTTACGTTTATTAGCATTCGCGCGACGTCAAGCGTTTTGGATCAAAATGCGAGGACGCCGGTACACACATTAGAATAACGATAATATTTCTTATGCAGACAATAAACTTTGACTCAACAAGGGGCGGTATCTCGCTGGTGACAGAGAAAGGCTTCCACAGCAGCAGTCGGTTACTGATTCAGTCGGCGCGCACGTCTGACGCCGGCTCGTACCAATGCGTACCCGACAACGCGCTGTTTGCCACCGCCAGAGTTCACGTTTTAACTGGTTAGTATTATAAGAGCGGTCATACACGACTTCTTGTGCCGTTGACAGACGAGATTTGTAGTCGCTCTAATTTCTAGCAAATAAGTACATTGTTATAACAAACATCTTTACACATATTTTTAGTTTGATCCGCCAGACACTTTTTAAATATCAAGGGATTAGCAATAAAAGAACTCTTGGAGAGTTATGGTCGCCTGTACTTACTGTTCATATTTCTTCTGTTTTGTCTTACTAAATTGTTTGTTGTTTGTTGTTTGTTTGTGTACAAAGTTTAAAATAAATAAATAAATCTTTGAGATGTCCATTATTATCTTCTTGATAGTTTCCCCTGCTTTCAAAGTATTTTCACACAAAAAATCATAATGACATTTAACTATAGTGACAAAATTACATACAAACTTATTTGGTTTTAAAGTCAAATTCTTGTATTCAGTTCCATCTGTAATAAATAAAACAAGCCATTATTCTCAACTTCCCAACTCATGTATTTTCTATTTCGTAACAATGAAGGAGTCTTGTTAAGATGTCTCAAACGCAAACTATACAACTGTTGAACTTATTAAAATTGCAGGAGAGACGCCGGCTGCGATGCAAGGCGGCGCACAATGG
This sequence comes from Papilio gigon, assembly GCA_027563995.1. Taxonomy (NCBI): domain Eukaryota; kingdom Metazoa; phylum Arthropoda; class Insecta; order Lepidoptera; family Papilionidae; genus Papilio; species Papilio gigon. The sequence goes on along the minus strand of JAODUI010000030.1, from coordinate 6,310,106 downwards.
ATGAGCTGCGGCGTTCCCAAACTGGTATGCATCGCTAACATCGTACTACATTTGTATGCATACGTTAATTAAACAAAGAACCAAACAATATTTACGTTTTAAAACAATTATGAAAATTAAACTACGTAAACATTCGTGAGACGTTATTATAAATTAAAGATAAAACGGCTAACACGGCTTCATCCGGTTTTCACACCGCCTACTTTCAAGTCCATCGTGGCTCTTTAGGGTGAGTGGGATTGGTATTTCGACTCGACGACGCTATGGCCCGTCGAGCGGCCGCGACCGCGGTGAATACGTGAGTGATACCCGATTTATGTTTACCTTATATTAATGTAAATTTTAAAGAATACGAAAATTTACTGTCGAAAATAAGTTCAATGTATATATGTACATTATTTAAATGTTTCGTGATTTAATTAAGAGTTTCTGTGCCAAAGATGCACGGAGTTATATCCTTAGTCAGGGTAAAATTTAATAAAATTTCTATCATTATGATTGCATTTGAAATAAAACATTAATTCAATTGTTGTATAAAATACTGTAGTCGGGAAATTTAAAGTAAACAATAGTGTAATTAGTTTTAAAATATGTTAAATACAATAAAGATGATTTAATATTTGGTTGTTTTATTTATCTTTTAATATCAAATCAAAAAAATCTATTTCAAGTAATTTACAATTAGAATAGAGATCGTGTCGTACAAGCAACTCCTTATAAACAAAGGGACAAATTCGCCATATCATTACTGACATTATTTTTCATCACGAGTTTCTTAAGCAAATTCTCCCTTACGAAAACGTACTGCTGCAAACTGCTGCTGTAACTGCTGGACGTAGGCCTTATAAAAATAAGGCCTACGTCCATCAGTCGTTAGACAATGGCTGATGATGGTAAAGAATTTCCCTTCCTAAATCTTACCTCGTTTACAAACTATTAACAACTCGGAGTATGGCAGTAAGTCATTACTAGTTAAATAGTTTAATTATTCATAATACAAAAAGCTACTTACGTTACGAACAATATGTACTCAAGCTAAAATTTTCGAATCAAGCAAAGTGAGCCGAGCGACAAATACAAGGCAATGTCAGCCGAATTGATTAGATTGAAAACAAGAAGATTGGATCTGTCAAGAACATTGTCTGTTTGTTGGTGGAATGCTGCGCCACCGAGATGCTGTCACGTACGTAACAAGTCTGCAGACTACATTAGCTGTTACAACACTAAATTGAACTTCACACCTATATTAAAATCGATTATTCAAATTGCATTGAAATTTACGTATCAATATTTAAGCGAATCAAAGCATCCTTGTATCCACCAGTTGACTACGTTATGAATCTAATCCTAGAGGAAGATTACTTAAACTTAAAGAAATGTTAGAAAATTTCAAATAATATCCTGATATTAGAATAAACAATGTGAAAAATGGGATCATGATTTGAAATAATTTTATTTACATTTGTACAATTAGAAATAAATATAGATAGGAATAGTGTAAATCCACACTAAAAAAATCAGTAATCGAAGCAGGCACGGAACACACTGAGATTCACAACGCCTAGATTCAGCTAGGCGATATCTGTGATTGCTCCAGTGGGATATAAATTGGCAGTAAAGTTGGAAGCTTTGCTCTTGAAGTCCCATTGTAGAAACTGATTTGATCGATAGTTCTGAAACGTTGGCTAAACTTTTTACGACGTATTTTATTGCGACTTTACAAATATGTCAAGAAATCGTTATTGATTAGAACAAGCCTTTGACGTTGAGTTTTTAACGCTGTTTGACCCAGCTTACGTTTCCTGACTACAAACGTTGATACCAATAAAATATATTACAATTATAATTTGTAACATTATCTTTTTTTTAATGAAGTCTAAACTAACGCTTGACCACGATCCCACCCGATGCCAAGTGATGATGTGGTCGAAATATGGTACGTGCTGGTTTAGTAAGTGCCTATCTACTCTACTCTTGATGATCCAAGAATATCCTTTATAATGTTGCAAAGTTACTAACCGCAATACTAAAAGATCTTGTCATGAGTCAAAGGTACAAGCCGGTATATGATATAAAGTAACTTCTTCAAAAGGGATATTGGAATAAAGTCCTCTTAACGACTCTAATACGGATAAAATACTTTTAGAGGTAAAGACAACTTAAGAAGTCTGAACCGACCGTCTGTTATCTGAACCGACGGCTAAACAAGCTCTGACGGATTTGGCGATCGCGAGCGCGTCTTAACACCAAAGCCTATTTATTTTATTTTAAGTTAAATAAACATTTTGTATCCAATTTTAACATTTTATAGAAACATTTTATGATTGATTTATAACTTGAAATCATATAAAACATTTGTTCACTTTTATAATATTTTGTTATTCGTTAAGAATAAGTTATGATGTCAAAATTTTAAAGTCAATACGCTTGATGATGAACGCTATTTTTTTTACCTTTTATTAAGACAATCTTCTAATCAATAAACATAGAAACCCTGCTTTAGAACAGTTAGCTAAGAGTGCACTTTAGGATATATAAGGATTATAAACTCGTAAGTGGATTGTTCATTGGAGTGAATAACGAAACCTTGCACACGACCACTCCGTTTGAGTGGATTTACAAATAGATACAGGAGTACTATGATGTACCAGTCTTCAATTCAATACCAGTCTATACGGGAACACCTCAGGATTTTCATAAAATAATAGCAGTAGGGAGGTGATGACTTATTTGGATAATGATGCCACATATGTACAGCAGTGGGCAGACAAAAGCTTATGATGACGTAGATAATTTTAATCAAAAAATATATAATTACAACTTCAATAAGTTCTTTCAAAGCACGCGTCGTAACACCAATATTATAATGGTTGAAAGGTTTTCCGAGTTGGAGTCGAGCCAAATGTACCCTATTTTCCATTACAAATCTAGGTTACTCCTTGTTCCAGAACATTATATAGCCAATTTCGATAGTATACCGCGAAAAGGGTATGTACCACCAAGGTGAATAGTCAAGAGAAAAATTACCCATCAAATATTTTGGAGTAGAATTTAGAGATAGTGAAAGCCGGAATTTATCTAAAAACAAACATTTTCTTATATAGCATATAAGCATTACTTGATACATGGTATAAATATTTATTACATTCTATGTTAAAGTTGCAGATGGTCACGACGTTGTCTGCGTATATTAAAATTAGCACCTTACAGTAAAAGTCACGTTAAAATCGGTCCAGCAACTTCGCAGAAATCGAAATTAAACACAGACTTGCGAGAAGATAAAAAAAATTAAATTACAATGTAAAACGTACTAAAACTGACTCAATAATGGTTTCCCGTTTAGTTTCTTACAAATTAAATTATTACATCATATTCGTATATCTTTCAATGCGAGTACCACTAAGTGCTCGTTTCTAAAGTACGGTGAAATTTAAAAACTTTTTTTTTTTAATTAACGTCAGTTTTAACGTCATACAATGAAAGTTTGCATTTGATATGAAATACATGCAATAAGTGTACCGCACACACGAGATGAATTAATTCAATTAAAGTAATTTCGGTGAAGTCAACAAAAATAAATAAAAAAAATGTACACAAACGCTTCGTAAACAAGCATTACATTTTGTTTTAATATTTTTCAGCAGAACTAAAGTAGTGCTTGACTTACTTCGAATAAAATATTTGTTTTTATTATGTTTAGCTCAGTGAAGGTAAAGTTATGAATATTCGTAACTCAGGACCGTAGAAAATTCTTACTGGAATTCATCAATACTAGCTTCTGCCCGTGACTTCGCCCTCAAGGGATAAAAAAAATCTACCTGTTCAAGATACACAGTTAAAATTTTAACCTACTTTAATAATTAGTCAGATAAAATAGAATTATATAAAACAGATTTTTATGTTTTTTTCAGAATAGAACATAAAAATAGATCTTTCCACTCAAAGGCCAGCAATGCATTTGCTCCTTTAGTGTTGCGGATATCAATGGGCGTTGACGACCTCGTTTGTGATGACGCTGCTCGTTTGTCCCTTATAAAATACCTGTGACATTAATATTTGATGAAAAAACAAATGAATAAATATCACATGGTAAGCTTCGATGAATCAATACGTAATTAAAGGATGATAGATGAATGTATAGAGAAATACAAAATAGACAGATCAGACAAGGGCGGATGAGGAAAAACGGATGCATGAAAATACATAATATTAAACGCTTGGCATGATCGATTACTCTGTCTGAATAGCGCTAGATTTACGAGCCCAGTTTGTATTACATATTTATTTATTATAACAATCTCTGTTCGTTGTTACTTTTTGTGTTGATCTCATTAATATTTAGGTGTGTTTTTATCATAAATGATGACTGGTGTTTTGTTTGATGTTCCTATATTACATTGTAAGAAAAATTATTTGTAACCTTATAATTAATTGTCAAAAAAACAAAATAACTACGTTAAGAAATTTTGTTTAACTAAATTTTTAACTTGAATTATTAAAATAATTGTTCACATTTTTTCTTTCTTATTTTTTTTAATATTTGTTAGTACACTAAAATTGATAGATATAATTTAAAAGAACACAACACGTTAATTAGTATGATAATATTGTAATAGACACGGCTGGTTAAATAATTACACAAGTTAAGTAACTTGAGCCTTAGCCGGTGCACCTGCGGCAACCGCTAATAAATTGAGTGGCCACTACACGCGGGTGCAAAGAAGAAACATTGTTACATGTTAACACTGTTGAAAATTATTAGTATTTAGAGACAATAACTTCACACGTGCACTTTCTATTCAATCATGAAACTTAATGTGTAATTGTCATCATCATCAGCCCACTGCTGGATATACCTTCCCCGATACCTTCCACAGTACGCGGTCCTTCGTCCGCACTAAGTCATCTGTTAACTCGGAGGGTAGCCGTCCCACGCTCCTACAAGAATGTAATATAAAAAATATTTCTTTATCGTTATTTTTGAAATTGAAATTTATTTCATTTCTAATTTCAGTCTATCCTCAAGTTAGAGTTTGTTCCGGGTGATCATCAAAACTGGACGAGCTATCTTAATGACACTTAATGGAAGGTAACTAGTGTGGGCGGGAGTTAGTAAAATTTAATTTTTTAATTGGACTATTATATAAGTAACGAATTAAAAGCGCATCTGTTACAACCCGTTTATGTTAGAAACATTATAAATGTAAAAGTTTCCATGTTAGGATGTATCATTGTCACCATCATCATCACCCTTTGTCAGGTCGACCCACTAATGGACAATGGCCTTTCTCAAAGCCTTCGCCTACGCGGTCCTCCGCATTCCACGTCCAACGATGTATGGATGTAGTTTTTCGATAGAAATTAAACTACTTTTAACTACGAATCTAACATATATAAATACATTTAACTGTTAAAACTAAATGTATAAAACATACACAGGAAAAGGAGTATGGACCTCGAGTCTGAGGAAACAGTGAAATTAAATTCAATTAAAAAAAAACACTACTAATCCATTGATGTTCAATCAGTGACAATGTTAATAATCTTGTGCAGTATTAAAGTATATTTGCATCATGAAATATAACAATGTGTTCTCTCTATTGAAATCTGAAGACAATGAACGTTCGTTGAAGCTGCGAAAAATCTCGCTTTTTACATTTTGAAAGCTACTGAAATACTAAATCATTCTCACTGGTATTCTTTTTTATATTTTACAATGAACGTGCAATTAGAGGTGTTTACTTTGACGTGGCGCTTTTCATGATTTTAAAGAGACGATTTTCAACTATTTGAATTGGAAAAAAAAATCTTAAAACACACTAATAAATACAGTTTGTATAAACATGTTTACATAAACTGCTCATTTACGTTACTTTTTATTGAATTATAAAGAAATCTCTGTGAAATATTACATCGCATTGTCAATTTTAAACCAAAACAAATACAATTAAACTATTAAATAGTAATACGTAGTATAGCAAAACAAATACAAGCGAATAATCGGTTGCTTTTTGTTTTCTGAAGCAAAATTATAGGTGCAGTAAATTGATTTAAGAATCGTTCGTAATATGAAAGAACTCGCAATACGATTGCTTCAAATTAAAGAACGGAGAATGTTTTCTACAATCAAGCCGATATCGACTATCGATTCGTCTCCATTGTTTTTATAGACGTAAAATTTACTACTTTTTTATATAATTAAACCAAATAACTACAATACTGTCCGACATAACTTTTTTAATGTAATATTTATATTTGATTAATCGAATAATATTTAGTTAAAAATAATACCAGACAACACACTAGGTAACATAGAAGTGTTGTTAATTTGTCCATCCAGATCCATCCAGATCGGTTTATCTGTTTTGGAGTTAACCGTTAACAAACATCCACCCATCTAAACTTAGTTAAAATGATACGTTATATCGTGCTGTTACGGATACTTTTGACTAGCTTCTTTATATAAAAGTCCAATTTAACCAGTTATTCATTCGTTGTGCAATTTTATACAGAAAGAAAACAATGGATGAAAACAAATATTTTTTGTAAGTAAATCATTTTTTTTTTCTTTATGTTTCTTGCTTATTTTTCGCCGATGACTGAGAGTGTTTTGGCATCTTGGAAGCACTGGGACCATCTTCACTGAGTTGGCCATGACCCTAAGAAAACCTATGCTTTCACGTCGGTAACGTGAAACCAAGCTAGATTGTAATCTTCGTCTGAGGACGAATTGCGTGATTCAAACCAACGACCGCTTGATCGTCGATCCGGACAGTTAACGCTATTGGCATTTTTTTTGTATTTAATTATATGTTACAATGGACAATATTGTTTTTTTCTTTCAGACAATCCCCGAAATATCAAAGTTTTTATATAAATATGGCAAGTTTAATAACAACTTTGTCGCTTGGTAACAGAGAGTGGTGGGGGTATCAGAAGCCTAATAAGTTTCAGTTATTTCATAAAAGGCTAGTCATCACCGCTGCACCCGTTTGCGTCGTGTCTCAAATAATTTATGTCTTAATTCATTACAAAACGATTCCATACAGTACATTCAGTGTCATTCTGTCAATATTCCCTGTATCTTGTGTTACAAATGTAAGTGAGGAAATGTTTATTATTTTAAATATACAAAGTTATGCCTTACATGAAACGCCTACATGGTTAAGGGTACAGACTACCAATCCAACGGTCGTGAGTTCGACTATTATAGAAAACGATATCCTAATACGAGCTTTTTTTCAATCTTATTTAGAAAGGTTACAAGAAATATTAGTAAATTAACAAACTGAATCTTCAAATATTTATCTACAAAAATTCCAACATTTTTTAAATAACTTTTTATTTACATTGTATTCCGTTTACAGGCATGTATTTTTTCAGCGCAATTCAAAAGTTTTGAAAAAATAATGAAATTATTTATGAACAAAATTCATCTTCACAACTATAAAGATGTCAACGAATTAACGAGACAAGTAATATTTTAAAGTTTATAATTTTTTTAATTAGAATCTATTCACATGTCATCTAATTTTTTTTCTACGAGAAGGGGGCAAACGAGCGGCGGGATCACAAGAGCGACACTTGCAATATCAGAGGAACCACATATTGCCGTAACGTTTACAGAATTTTGAATGAATTAATGTTTTTTTTTGAGACTTCAGATATGACAGCTGTATGATATATAGTAGAATAGTACGTACAGTGCTATCCAGTAGGGAAAAGAACAGGTTGATAATGATGATTGTTTACAGAATGTGTTCAAAGTTGAACGTTACTCTCGACTAACTATATGTCTACTAACGTGTTCTTTACTATCCGACGGTGTACTCTGGATTGTTCTACCTTTGAGACACTTATCAAGGAATATAGAAGAAATTAAAAACCAAACTGTATCATTACAAACGCTGTTATATGTATGGATGCCGTACGATTACAATTATAATATTATAAATTGGGCTATAACGCATCTGATTAATTCCTACTTATGTATTATCGCATGTGTTATTATTATTGTATATAATTCTCTCAATTATATATTCGTATTCCATATTATTGGACACATACAAATGTTCAAGCACAAATGTCGGACGGAATTCTCTAATTCTCTAACTGATCATGCTACCAAAGAAAAACTTATCAGTTTAGTGAAGGACCATTCTTTTATAATTGAGTAAGTAATTTATTTGATTAAATTAAATTAAATTAATCTATGATAATAATTGATTCAGTTTTAATCGCACAGTTTGAACTGAATGTTCCAACTCCACAGTTAATTTAACGTGTGTAGTGAAAACTGTAAACTGTACAGTTAAAATGTTGTCTACGCACTTAAGTTTTAACTGTACAGTTGAAAATGAAAATGAAAATGAAAAATTGTTTATTTCACCCAAAAAAATACAGTAAACAGTAGTAACATTAAACAAATTATCCGTAGTCGGTTTACTGTCAGATAAAAGCTTCCAGGATCAGTTGAACTGTTCAGTTCTTCAACAATCATCTTCATCATGAAATATTTTGTAAGCTTTTGTTCCCTTAAAATGTGTTATAGTTAATTGTTACTACTGCGTATGCTACAGGGTGTTCAACGATACGAAAGACGCGTTCGGGTACAACGTGACAGGGAATTACTGCTACAATTTACTCAGTGACAGCTTTCTGCTCTATCAAATTATGTTTGGGGTAAATCGAAACTTTTGTTACAATAAATATTAACTAACATGCAAATTGATATTAAATAATTCATTTTTTTTTCTTAAGTAGGCTGTTTATTTTTTAATTACATTTAAATATTTACATTTGTTTATAGAATAAACATTAGTGTTTTTTAAATTAGAAGCACTTTTATTTCACAGAATAAAGAAGACTGGCTGGTATACGGTTTAATGGTGTTTGTATACTTGGGCAGCCTCATCGTAATGTCATTGGTTCTAGAAGAAATACGTCGAGAAGTAATTATTGATTTAATAAAACGATCGATGTGTTTCTTTAGTTGGATAAAAAGGTGATATATAATAAAGGACATGATTTTAGAGCGATGATATTGCTGATGAAGTTTATAGCATTCCTTGGGAAAACATGTCGGTACCCAACCAGAAGACTTTGAGGATGATGTTGGCGCGTGCGCAGCCCGCTCTGACGTTTGTTTCTGCGGGCGGTTTGCGAGCAGGCGTTCGACCTACAATCTCGGTAAATATTTGTCAGAAAAATAATTCATTAAAAAAATTATTACGTTAGTACGTTCATCGAAACATATGTGCAATTTAATAAAATTTTATTGAGAAAATTTTCACGAATTAAATATCGTCATATAATTATGTTGTTGTCATATATATAAATAGATATATGACGTATTATTTTTTGCACATAGTAATGATTAATGACATATTTTTTACAGATAATAAAATCAACATTTACATATTATGTTATGTTGAAAACAAGTATAGATGTTAACTGATAATTACATCGGTTGTCCCGAGACATGTATCATCACTTCTAGCACTCTTATATAACACTTTTAATTAATGATTCAAACCTATGAAGGTATTGCACATTTAATAAAATTATTAACTTCGTTTTTTTTACTTTAATTAAACCCTGTTTATATTTTACATATAACTCAGAAGATTTTTACTTGGAAGTACGTACAGTATTGCTTTCTAAAGAAATACATTATTTACAGTGTGTTCACGAACATTGGCGAATTTACTATAAATGTCAAAAAACGATGGCAACAAATCAAATCAAGACTTCTTGGAAAAAAAATGTTAGGTTCGCTGATCGCATCTAAATTGACCAGTTTATTTTTTTTGTGACGAAGCCAAACAAAACGTAAATTCTCCTTTATGCCAATACTTAAATCTCATGTTGAATACATGTAGTTTAGAGTAAAGGATACACAAAGAAATTAACAGTTCAAAAACCGCAGATTAAAAAAACGTGAAGGGAAAAAAAGGAAATCTCATTATTTCTTTTAAATTGTTTAATCAACAACTTTTTATTTTTTCGACCAACAAATGTCGAGTCGTTTGTCCATCTAAATTGACTTTGCTTTTGTTTGATTCAGTTTTAGAAGTTACAGATAACGTGGTCTTTTCTTCACCTTTAATTGAATTTTGCTAATCATTTTATTAAAACGTGAAGTGGTATTTCTAAAAAGGTTTTAAAAAAAAAATAAGAAACGACTGAACATGCAATTTTATGTAATTAAAATTAAAATGGCGACGATCATATAACTGTTTTAATTAAATATAAAAAAAGAAAATGTTCCAATTTTGAAAAATGAACGACTAAGTAACATAGATTGCAACTTATTGAAAAATTCTGAAAACAGCTCTCGGTATATTTTCACTAAACAACGCTTCGAATTGAACTCAGTTTTATTTCTATTTCTAAAAATATAGTAAAATTTTTAGTGTTGGAAGAGAAAATCCAATAAGCCAGTTTCAATGACATATGAAACACATTAGTGAGTTTTCACACGATAATTCACTTTTGCGCGACGAAATGAAATCCCCTAGCTTTTAGACGACAATATTAATGTGCGAAACGTAATTTAAGCAGATGTGATTTTATGACATCGAATACGCCAAGGATTTTAATAAAGAACAGTACAGAACTGTATATTACTGATATTCTATCAATTGTATTACTTATTTTTATGATGAATAGAGACAGTATTGCTTGCAGTTGCTATTAATACATCAATATTAGAGAATACCAACTAATATGAACAAGTTTTTTAGCTATTCAAACTCACTATTACATTTTCTATACACCTAATAAAATTCGATTACCACTTTACACACTTCGCGAACATATTGTAATATAGTTGCTTATAACGAAAATTCATTTTTGTTTATCTGCCTGCAAGCCCGCGTTTTTTCCGAGTAATCTCCAAAACGGTTAGAACGATTTTGACGAGACTTTTAACGGAAGATATCTGAGGTATGCGGTTATATTGTTGGCTACTATTTTTAAATCTGCACCGCTGAAGTCGTGAGGAACACTTATATATAATGACATAAGTCCGTTTTCATTTCCTTTACTCAACATATTAAATCAAATGATAAATCAATATGGTAGTGGTTCTAGAAGCGCTGCCTACTTAATCATGTAATTAGTACAATAATTAATTAAAGTCGTTACTATAACTTGATAATAATCAATGAAAATTAATTGAACAATTAATTTATGTTTACCGAAAGTTGTAGTTAAGTGATTAAGACAGGAAATGCCGAGAAATATAACGTAGATTAGATTATTATTAATCTTTGTATGTTATTTTACAATGTTATATTTACTAATAAAATCATCTGTTGTTGTGTAAATAACGATGAAAGGAGATTGGTGTTCTGCGGGCGCAGTACAATAAATTACACACATTTCTGTTATAGCTTTTGGGAGCTTTCGCTTCATGGTTTGAAGCTTTTACGATACATCATAACTTTTACGCTGCTGGTGTGACATCTATGTTGCGTAAAATATAATAGTTGTTATTATATTTTACTGCATATCAGGCAGGTCATTTGTTACAAGTTGATGTAATTAGAGGATTTATGATTTTTTTTTCAGTTCAGCCTAATGTAGTCCACTGCTGAACGTAGGCCTCCCCCATCGATTGCCACGATGACCGGACCTGTGCCGCCCGCACTGGATAGTGCACTCCCGTAACCTTGACCAAGTCATCGGTCCATCGTGCGGGAGGCCAAACAACGCTGCGTCGACCTGTCCGTGGCTGCCATTCCATGGCTTTCAGGCCCCATCAGATTAATGATAAAGTTCAAATAATAAATAACATATTGTTGAGTTTAATCTTTTTAATTAGCAGTCAGTGTATGAAATGACATTGACGAGGGTCAATTCACAGGAGATGACGCACGCCTCGTCATTTTGCGTCATAAATTACGCTAATGCTGTCGTATTTTCATATTAAAATAGCCACAAACTAACCTAATTTAATGTAACAATAATGTTCTATGAATTTTGGTTTGACTTCATTTACCATTTTTATTGAGTTGTAGACATGATAGATTTTTAGATAGTAGATTTATTTTACTTTAACTTCAATTAAAATTTATTCAGCTTCATCAGTGATTGATTAACGAATTAAATTACACAAATAAAGTAAAGTTCGATACATTACCTATGCTTGTATTTTTTTTTTCAATTATCACTTTCTATAACATCAGCAGATCTTTCTTTCAAAACTAACGTTCCCCTATTGTTTGAATTTCGAATATAATTTATAAATAAATTGTTATATTTTTAATTAAAAGGCTTCATAACACTTCTTCTACACATTAACTTTTTTCCTTAAAAATTGGACCAAAGTATTTGTTCACGTATTAATATCATCAATCGTTAACTAGAGGAAGATTCGAGTCTAGGTTATAGTCAACTATGTTAGCTAGTATTGACATATATTAAAATAAAATTAAACCATTAAAGCGATAGTGCTCATGAGTTGTTGAACAGAAATCCCTCAAGGCTAATACAATATCCTTCGTACTTTGTTCACATGTTCTTCGCACTCTATTTTGAATATATTAGCGTTAAAAGGGTCTCATGTCGATAATATGTACGAAGTTTATTCATACAAGGTACCTCTTTATTAGTGCAAAAGATTATACTCAGAAGATATTGTCGACCGCCCGTTAACCTGCAAAACTCTCTTTGTTGGAATCGAACTTTTGCGTTTAAAACTTTAGTATAAGTAAGTAAAACGTTTGTTACAGTGTTTTGTTTTTCATTATTATAAATACAATGTCAAATCGAAAATATAAAATCAGAATGATACCTCGTCAATACTATTTGTAGAGACGAATAAAGACACTTGACTTATCAAAGTTTGTTCAAATGTTTACACTAAAAAAAATATATATTGTTATCTATGGAAGTAAGTACATTTTTGACGGGCTGCACTATCCTTAACATGGTTTAGTTTAGTTAAGATTTCACCTGGGATGCGAGGAACGGCCGGTTTTATTAAAACAAATCATTTACAAAGTTCTTATATTTAATTCATAGTTACTAAATTTTTTGGTACGTTCAAACGCAATAAATGAAATAAAATAAAAGAGTAACGACAATGTAGTTTGATGGACAAACACATAAAAATAAAACTTTAAAATCAATGATAAAAGTAGGTCGTAAAAATACATTTGTTCTTAACAGACAAAAGGGAAGGCGGCAACAATGTTATCATTTCTATTAATGGCAAAGAGGCGTCTGCGAGGACGTGATTAACTTACTTTTCCTTAGCCCGCAATTAATCTCTCATGATTAAAATTATCCGACCAAGTCAAACAGAAGTCGCGGTAAAGTTAAAGATAATATTGCCTTTATTGTTTCTCTATATTTATTTTATCTATGCCATAAAAAAAATCTTTTCGAATGCGAACAGGATTTTTAAATTCTTTCGCGTCTATTACGCAACGCCTGTATATATGCTCGATGCAACGTGAAAATGTCAAAAAAGCGAGGTACGAATGTCAGATTACATTCATCTTTCACCTAGACAACGGATTTTATGGGCATTTTTTACCCATCAACACTCGAACAAAGCTGGATTGTTCTGTTGGTTTACTAAAATTGCTGTGGATTATTCACCTACGTAAATATGTAATAAAAATAATATTTAATAAACATTATGAGACTGACAATGATTGTCTTAGTTTCTCATTCGCTACACAAGCTTACGCCGTTAGTTCAATCAGAACAGTTGAACTGTACAGTTCTGACTTTATAGTACCGCTGTTCAGTTACAACTAAATTGGTATACCGGTCTTCATTATGGATTTCCATTGCTAAAATACGTGTGAAGTTCTTCTGCAAATCATCATTATAAAACTAGCAACAACACGGTCAAGATAAGTGAATAAAATAATTTAAGTTCATTAAAAAAAATTGTAACCAGTCCATGGCTCACTCCCGAGGTCTATTCCATGTTGTATATACGTATTACTAAAGTTTTTGTTCAAATATATTACACGGTACGTTTTGCTTGTTACCAGATGGCGTCAACTAATTAGAATACATGGTTGTTACTGTTTAACTACGTCTAGTACAAATACAGATACATATTACGCTATTGTAGTCTCAACGTTGTATAACATTGGTGATAATCAACAAAATATAAAGTTTACGGTGGTTAGGAAAAGTTGATATTTTTTTAAATATATGTTAATCTAGTATAAGATTACATAAATGTTTGTTATCCAAAACAAGCATATTACAGTATAAAAGAAAGATAAAATCTTTTACACTAAAAATATAATTACTAACTAAGTACTGAGCGTCGGTGGCGCAGTTGTTAAGCGCTTGACCGGACAGAACCGTACTCGACATTGTCAAGGTTCGTTCCCTGTCATGTACCAATGTGTTTCTCAATGTTCGAATTGCATATGTACATTATCTGACGCTCTTACGGTGAAGGAAAACAACGTGATGCAACCTACACATATCGGCGAAGATATTCAAAGATATGTGTGAAGTCAACCAACACGCACTACGCCAGCGTGGTTGACTATGGCCTAGTCGCCCCTCATAATAGGGTAGGCTCTGAGCCCCTCAGTGGGGACGTATAGTGAGCTGATGATCATGAAAATCTTTTACTTCATAAGGATATATATATTAAAAATTGCTTTTTACTCATTACCCTAGATATTCTCGCTGTGATGTATGTTGCGCCTTTGAGACTAAAATTTAGCTATTTATATCTAAAACAAAAGTATTCGTTTTGTAATATAAAAACCTAAATGCTAATTCTTTAGATTATTCAAAGTTATATTTTCAAAAGGATGTGGTTGTTGGATTAAGTATAAATTAAGTCAAGCAAATAATTAGGCGCCAAGTTTCCATTAGGAGCCGTTGTAATTAGAAGTAGGTCAGCACGAACAATAACAAAAAAAAATGTAAGCGGAATTTTTCCTTTCTAACAATTAATTCTGCCTGTTTTTTATTTAAGTAATCTTTTGCTTGTTTCATTAATTAAATGTTCCTTTATTTATTTATTATTTTGATAAAGATGTTTTAAATATTTATAATTGAGCTATTTTCATTCCAAATATAGTTAACAATATCTACTTAAATAATCCATTATATTATAAAAGTTTCCATTGTCTCCATAGTAACTTAAAATAGTACTATTTAGATTATACAAAAAAAAACACAACAAACCGCCAACTACCACACCATCCGGATGGCTGGCATTCCACAACGGTGCGGTTTTCGTGCAACTTCTTGTGCGACCAGCCGCGTTGTGGAACGTTCTGTCCACGTCGGTACTTCCAAACCAGAATAAATTAAAATTCTACAAAACGCGAACGTACCTCTTTCTCAAAGGTCGGCAGCGTATTTGTGGTTCCTCTGGTGTTGCGGATACCCATGAGCGTCGATCAACTCCTCGTGATCCCGCCGCTAGTTTGCCCCCTTCTCTTATAAGTAAAATTAAAAAATAACCACGTATTAAATAACAAAATATTTTTGGATGCCATCCAATATTCATAAGACGTATTTCTTCATAATGTATATTTGACGAGTCGTAACAGATTTTACTGTATACATTTTGCAATCACTTGAACGGCAAAAATGCAGTCTTTTCACAGCGAACAAAGCAAATTGTGAAAAGTTGTTGAAGCGTAATTTTATGTTCTGCATAGCGCAGTACAATGCTGACGGCTCGCGGCACGATTGAATTGCTCGAGACTCGCGAAACCCGTCGTTTAAGTAATACACTTTTCATTAATATCTTAATATTATTGATATTTCATTAAAAACATAGTACTTTTTTAACAGATTTATCATTGGATAAAAAATAAACATATATACATAGCAATTTACTACATAATTTTCGTATTAAAAATGTCAGACGGTTTTGCCTTAAAACCTTTGAAACGCATCAAAACGTTCCAGACGAAACTATAAGGATTAAGCATTCAATTTTACTAACTCTACAGTTTGATGCATTAAACGCTTCTATGCAATAAAATGCAGCAGTCACTACAGCGAGTGGAATCTATTGTTCCTAATCTTGTAAACAAGGATCGTGTCTACATTACCATAGTAATAGCGTTAATTAATGACGACATTCACAGTTCGAATACCAATTGAAATTATATATCATACGCCGTCATATATTCTTTGATAAATTATTGTTTCTACATGTTTCCATTTTCGAAATTCTTGTACAAAAATTTCTAATAATTTGTCGATGTAAAAATACTTGTAAATAAAAATACTATTTCTTATGAACTTCTAAGAAATCTCCCGAGTTGTTAGTCAAAAGATTATAAAAATTTAATTAATGTTTGATCAAAAGTTTCTTACTGATTTTTTTTTCTTCAAAGATGAATTTCAAGTTAATTAATTAAGAACAACCCTACTTCCAATGTTAATTTAACTACTAGGGGTTTACAAGTGTCTTCCTTTAGACATTAGAACAAACTTTGATTGTAATTAGCGGTTGGCCTTTTGCAAAGTCATCGAGCAACTCGTTCTAACTTTCATTAAATATGCTGAAACATCGTTTGCGTTACACTAACCTCCTTCTGCTTTAATTAAAGGTGTAATTTACCTTGTACATCTTTTTATTTATATCTGTCATAACTTTTACTGGACATTTTAAGTTAGTACTGAAGTAATACTCAAATACAACGCTGACGAATACCTAATTTTTTTTAATATGAAGCTTGAAAAAACTTATGGATATGGTTCACGACAATAGTCGAATGCCGGGATTCGAACCCACGAGCGATAGATCGGTAGTACGTGCCTATAACCATTTGACCATATGGGCCTCACAGTGTACATACACCTTGTACAACATATTCCTTTGTTTTTAAATCATTCTACGACATCATAGTCAAATAAACTTTAATACAGTATAAAGAGAGGCTTTAAAGTGAGATGCGGCTAACACTTAATGAGGGGCAGCTGTTTACGGCCTCCTAATTCGCTTGATGATTATCAAACTAAACAATGTTCGTTCCGGGACTACCTTTTGCTCCCGTAGTTAGGTAATCGATGTTTATTGTACATTTTTATTATCGTTTGCATTATTTTGATTACTACTTTTTTTTTATGAAATCTACACTAACGCTTGACCACGATCCCACCTGATGTCAAGTGATGATGTGGTCGGAAGATACGTGCTTTTTTTTCTTTTAACGCGATGTTAAATTTTGTTGTAAATGTTAAAATTCAAAACAGTGATCTGAAGCGTGATGTTGCACAGCATTACTATGTCATCATCATCATCAGCCCTTGTCTGCCCACCGTTGGACATATGCCTTTCCCAATACCTTACACAATGCATTACTATTTAATAACTGATGCAATCCAAGTGTACTTGTTTGGATACCTTTGTTATGATTTCTCATTTCTATTGAATTTGACATAATTGTTATCATACTAGAATAGAGCAAATAACTTATATCGTAATTAAAACAATTACAACTCTACTTGTTCCGTAAGGAGTTGGGTTAACCCCATTTCACATGTTTACTGTCGGCGGATGCAGGTGCAACAAAGAGCTCGCGCGGGCCATCGCTTAATTGATTGAATTAACTTCCTCCGCTATAACACCGCCGCGCTTCCAAATGAAATTAAATCTTTAATTACCTTATACTTTCAAAAGTAAAACACAATTTTCACAATACAAAATTTCTTTTTTGAATTACCTTCGTAACGTTAATTCAAATTCAATTACTCTTTTACAATTGATCCAAAAATAAAAATAAATAAACAAGACCAGGAAATTAAATGAAATCTTTTTTTTACAATAACTCGTGATATAGACACGTGTATTCTACAATAAGTAACTTCTTCATATCATCATATTCTGGCTAAATTCTAAGAATATTAAACCAATATCTCATCTATACTATACTGCAAACTACTAAAGCGCAAACTGTTTTCACTGTAATTTAGGATCTCAGTAAACACAACACAGATTTAAATAGTTCTCTTTGTAAAAACAAGTAACATCATACATCAGGTTTTAGGCTGCACATCATCATGGAATTAAACTTAGAGGCTGAGATTTTTTTTGTAATAGAGAGGGGCAAACGAGCGGCGGGATCAAGAGGTGATCATCGAAGCAATACCAGAGAAACCATGTATGCGTTGCCGGCCTTTGACAAAGAGGCAGACTCGCTTATTATAAAGGTACTCGGCTATTGAAATCTATATCCAAGCCTTCCTATATCTACAGATATGACGGTTAACGGTTAACGGTTACATATATGACCCTTAAGGGTAAGTTCAGATTTGCAAGTCACCTCGGATCCCACTCTCTGAGATAGCAAGGTTCGCCATTGACACGTCACCGAGGACATCACATACTCACTTTACACTCGCACTGTAACTGCTAGAACAGAATATCACAGTAAAGATGTTTGTGAATTTAATATAAGGAACGTTACACTTCCTCGCAGCGTTATTACTAATTAACTAAAGTGTGAGAAAAGTTTCGACGTTAATTTAGTCGCTCGAATAGAAATTTATCCCGAATGTCGACCTAATGTAGTACCCGACTTGTTTGCGCAAAACCTTGTTAGTCTAGATTTGCAAAATAAATTGAAGAAAGGAACATTCGTCTTTATATAACAGCTTTATTTTGATGCTTTTTGCTTATATCTCTTGCATCTATACTCTAGTTTGTTCGAGAACACCATTGATATTCGTCCAGAGAAACAAATTACAGTGAACCCGTAAAGTGGCAAATACGTTTGCAGCAAGCTAATCGGATTCATAGTTTGATAGGAGCGATGTGTTTTTGTTTTCCTTTATAGTGATTTAAAAGGAGAGTATTTTCTTTCATCCTGTCACAAAGTAAAGTTGTAACTTGGTGTACTGTGTATTTCCAGATTGATATACCATTAAGGTTAATAGCTAGACAGCTGCGATCCCAACGCGGCCTTCACGTCGCAAGTTATTTATCGTCTCCTGCGACGTCGGAACGGAAGTTGGCTTAAGTGGAACATGCGATACTGTGAGATTAAATTAATATATTCACATAAATGAGTAAATATTTCTTTGCATGTTCTTAGCTTAGAAATTGCAAATAGATTAAAAAGAGGGTTAACGCACGAGACACAATATGGCTAATAAACTTTCTTTTAGTATACTTAAACTTATTATAAAACCGCGTATTAGTAAAAAGAAACACTAAATTTTAAATTTTGATAACGCGGAAGCGTTTATATCCCCCGAGGATATTTGAATTGGCAACATGCTTGTGATGTCTTGCCGACGCGTTGCAACACCGGACTAGACCCATTGTGATACTAATCTAGATGCATTAAAAACTGGTTTACAACAAAGATTCAGTCGCATTTTACAAATTACGTAGTTTATAATGACCTTGTTTTAGTATATTACCGAAGTTACTAAGTTGTCTGTTCACGTGACGTAAGCTCAACTCAAATTACCTGCTGTCGGTTGTCTGACGCGATCAGTCTCGTAACTACTACGTAATTAGCATTATATCAAACTACGCGATCAACTTGTTCCTTTCGTAGACGTCTTAATTGCCTAATTGAATCAAAATCTGCTGATGTACTTTGTCTAAGACTAGGTACTAAGAGTATAATTGGTCCATTTTAAGTATTCGTTAAGTATCGTTCAACTAAGCTTATTTGTAATTTATGTAAATAAAAATATCGTGTCTATCAAGTAATTAGAAAAAAACAATTTAATTTCTAGAAGGTTATTTATTACTCTTGTAATAATGAACACTTAAAAACGATGTAAAAGTACTCAAAACAACCTTTAATAGATAATGATATTTCCACACATCTACAAAGATCACAACTGACCACCCAAAAGACGAAGGAGTACGTCTTATTTAACCTTTACCAGCGCAAAGTAATATTTTACCTCGACCTTTATTTATGTCCCCAATAACTCTTTGCTATGCCGTAGTTTTTGTGAAAATATAAGTCAAGGTTTTAATTTCTCAAAGAAGAAAAAGGAACTGGTTTTACTGATGACTGGATCGCGGCACTAATAAATTTATATCAAGATTTAAGCAAAAGATTTACAAACATCATTTCTACATCTTACTTCGTGAATTTGTTTATAAAGATTTTAAAGATAAAAATGGTTAGGAATGAAAATAAAACCCAATGATTGTATGAACATTTTCAGATTACTATTAATTTATTAATATTACTTGTACCATTCTAACTAAGCTCTAGGCTTGTTGCGTATTGAACGTTGAGATTCAAACATCGAAGTCTGTGGTTATTGTTTGATTAAGCAGTTTTTATATGTTCGCAGTAAAGCCATAAAAGAAAACATGAAGAAATTAAGTTAAGAAAAATAACACAATTTATTATCGATCGTCACTTGTCTTTTGCACGCTCCTTATATTCATTCTTTTAACATATTTTTCGTTGCAAACATGCATTTGATTTTAAACAGTTTTCCATAGGTCATCTACCGTTTGTACTGGTATGATAAATTAGAGATTAAACAATACTGTGCTATATTTATAATAACTCGACATGACCATCTGCGTGAGAGGTGTTATCAATATACTCGTTTGGTATCCAAGAGCGTCACATCCCTAGCGCATCTACATTTTATAATCAAAGTCAGAAGGCAACCATATCTCTATATTTTCTGAAATACTCCTGCATTTTCGCTACACCCGAAATTAAGGCAATAACACATATCAGTTTTAAGTAAAACAAAGGTCGTCAAATCATTGATTATATTTTAATATGTTCTACAAATATAATGGATTGAACGGTTTGTCTCTTAATCATCATTAGTAACCAATTGAACAATACGAAACAAAGCAATAATGTTCTTATAAGCGATGTAGTCTATAAATTAGTTCTTAACGGCTTCTCATTTAGAACTAATTTATTAGGTCCATTTAACTTTGGCGCAATGCGATCATTAGCTGAGTACTGAATTATGTTTCAATCATTTAAATTACTTTAGAAAATGTTAAGTATTTGAACTTTTACATCGTACATCAAAGATACAAACATGTTTATTAAGGAAAGGTATAGTTTTATAGTTTCTTTTTAACACATAAGCAAGACAGTGATGAGATTAAATGTGGATTGCTACAAAGGTAGAGGAAGACCGAAGAAGGTATGGATAGATTGTATGAAAGAGGATATATGTAAGAAGTGTGTGAGTTCAGATATGAGCTGACAGTGATGTATGGAAGAGTAGTACATACTGTGCCGACTCTACAAAGGGAAAAGGGCAGGTTATTTATTTATTATTTATTTATTTATTTATTTATTTATAAAATACACAAAATAACAATAGAGTAATAAAAAGTGCCTTTAATCCCATTACGGGTTTGTCTAGGCACTTTCAAATCATGCAAGTAAAATTTGATTCACTTCTCAGTTTCCGATTGATGTAAAATTTTGCACACATGTATAAATCGCATGACAATGCAATATGACATAGAGCTGATCTGATGATGGATCTGGAAGACTGTCATAGGAACTTTGCAATGAAACGACGAAACCCCTATCGAGTTTGTGCCTGTTTAATTCGTTTTCACATGTACTTTGATAAGAGAAGCTCGTTACTAAAAGAAATTCCTTTTGAATTTAATTTATTTCAAATATTTTGACAGCTCTGAACATCGTACGTAGCGCTGCGCAAAACACGTGAGCGCGTGTGGACGGTATTGCGTAGGAGACCTTGAGCCGCCAAGATATTTGAAAATTATACGTTCTTTAAATGAATTGGTGCATTTTTTGCTACACGAGCGGTAGACACGAATGCACGGTTTATGTATTATAATAAAAACACGGCAACCATAATACTAATGTGGGTTTTTCACATTTTATTTATATAAATTATCTAAGGACATTTATGAAATTGTCTATGGGATTCATTGATGATAGTTGCAAGCAAAGCAGTGGAACAATGTCGGTGTGAGTGTTTCCGTCCAAGTACGACCTCCTTTCGACCACATCACTTGGCATCATGTGAGAGTGAGGTCAAGAGTTAATTTAGTGTTTATAAAAATAGATTAGAAACCCCACCTGTTCGATAACAAAAACACACTGCGACAGGTCTGGCGGTATGTTCTTGTCGGCGATGTTCTCGAGGAAGCAGTGCCGATTGCCGAAGCCCTCCGCGGCGAGACAGACGCGTTCGCCCGTCGCCGTGCAGGACAGGCACACCATGTCTTCCTGGAAGGAGATACAAAGATAATTAGAAAATCACATCAGTTGTTGGGATTGCGTTCGTTGAAAATTAGCTTCAAATTTATTATGAAGTGATGTGCCCTTTTCTTCGTTTCGGGATGGAGGAGCGGTGGCACGTCTTGATACCACAGCGGTAACTCATGCCCCCA
>JAODUI010000030.1:6272786-6283141 GCA_027563995.1 Papilio gigon | reverse complement strand
ACTGTTGGACATAGGCCTTTCCCAATGCCTTCCACAGTATGCGGTCCTCCGCCTTCCGCATCCAACGACTTCCTGCAGTCCGCAAATACTTACAATGATTAAACTAAACTTGACGATTTTACTTTAAAATGTCACCCATTACTATGATTGAAAAAGAGGCGATTCCCTATTCTTATGAACATAACATTAGTAAAAACCACGATATGTTTTTTTTTATAGAGAAAGGAGGCACATGAGCCGTGAATAGCCAATTAAATTATGTGTCTCGTGTCAAATGGTGATTAAGAAAAACAATTGAGTAGCTAAATCTCATAAATGTCAATTTAAAATTGAATAAACCCCGCAAATGAATACGACTTAAGAAATCGTTAGCTTTTAGTGATTTCTTCTTATAGCAATCGTACAATTCAACTTGATTGCGTAATTTTGTTATCGTACGGAAGCAGGATCACAATTTGAATATAGAATGGTAATGAAATTATTTTATTGCAATGATTATCAAACACGTAATACACTTCTGAATCTATCTCTTTTAATTTTAGCTTAATTTACTTTTATCTTACATATTGAAAATATTGAATTTTAAAATTCTTGAAACACAGTACACTTAGTTTTTAGACATCTAATTTAATGCCTGTGTCCAGGAGAAGCTTCATTAAGTTAAATTTTTAATTAACTAATATGTTATCTAGATTTAATTTCGTTACTAATTGATAATTTTTCTCCTAAATTTAAAACGTTACGAGGTGATATCGACCCGCTCCGTGATTAAACGTTAGTGCGACAGTCCATTAGACACCACTACCTTTAAGAAAGTTCTTTTTAGAAATACAACAAACATAAATATAATAACATATAGATACATATTCCGTAAAACAAAATTGAACGCCTTCGAAGACCTTTAACAGACGTGAATTCCCTTAGTGTTGACAACACAACATGACATTTTAAAAACCGACTCTTGCCTAGATTTCAAACATGTATGAAAGACCCAATATATAAATAAGTGTGGTAAATGACCATTAAATAACGATTAAAATAGATTTTTTATCCCTTATAATGATTGTTCTGACATACTCGTGTACAAAATACTTTAAAATTGCGTTGTATTTTTACTGATTGAACCTTGCTGGGCGTTACCTGTTTACACAGACCATTCATTTTCACTTCGCATCGGATGCTCTCATTAACACGCCATTTAAACAGAACATTTTAAAATTCTTTATTTAAATAAAACATCCAGCTATTTAATGTCCGGGTTGTGTAAGCAAGATGTTTGCACAATAAACTTATTTTAATATTCATTAATGTTATTTTAATAGAGCGACTTTCTAACTGTAACAAAATACAGTCACAATGACAAATGCTAAACAAAAGATATTATCATGATCACTATTATCACCATCAGCCTTAGTCTGCCCACTGCTGGACATAAGCCTTTTCCAATACCTTCCATGGTATGCGATCTTTCACCTTCCGCATCTAACAACTTCCCGCCGCCCACACTAAGTCATCCTTCCACCCACAGGGAGGACGCCTCACACAAAGAATATAAGGAGAAAGAATTAAGGCCACAAGGATTTAAAATTCAGTGTGGAAATTCAATAAATTATGTTTACGTATACTAAAATTAGCTTATCGTAACCGATAATCTGACCACAACATCGTTAATTACGTAGTTAAATAATTTATCTCTTTAACACCACTTTTTAATGGCAATAAATTAGCATACGCTCGAAATTTTGCGCACCGCTATATTTAATATTCTATTATAATAGCGCTAGAATATAGTCTGACGGCGCACAGATTTCATAATTTACCTAAACGTATTACGTTAAATCGTATAGATTCCAGTAAAACTGATTAATCTATAGAAGTCTGTTTGACAAATGGCGGATATCAAATAGGCATAAAATACCACGGCTTATAGCCTGTCCAGAGGTGTATAGAACTCGTCATCATAGTCATCATCAGCCTTTGTCTTCTATGTCGTGTCAAATAAATAATTAATTAAAATTGATTGACGTTTTAGAAACCGAGCGATAAACTATTACAATGAATAGACTAAGTCGAACACAATGAAAAATGTATTGAGAAATTGTAATACAAATTTTAACACCGTACTCATCAAACGAACGTTATATTAATGCGTATTCTAAGCATATTTTCGTAAAGACATTTACGTCTTAATTCTTACACCCTCCTTAATTACCGTCTGCTGGGCGTTAAACTCTTGTTTCTCATTAATTAACAGATTTAATCGTGTTTGAGAGGCTTAGAAGGTTGAATTTAAATTATTTCTTATCCCAGAACGAACAGATCGCGATGTTTCTATCACATCTCTTTAATTCAGACAAGTACTACGGGATACGATTAAACCTAAGCTTCTATAAATATTTTAAAATCATATATCTGTTCTATCATCAAGTCAACATTATATTTGTAATTTGTCTGTCAATATATTCGAGCAAAATCAGGACATTGTGGTTCTCATACTAATATTATAAATGCGTAAGTATAGATGGATGGATAGATATTTGTTATCACTTGTCTATAAAACATCTTTTTTTTTCAATAAACGAAGAATATAGTCCGGGGAAACGCATGAGCTACCATAAAATTGTAGAATAGCACGGACGACGGGAGACAGCCAGTGCAAATGTAATGTAAAAAATTCAGCGCACGAATTAAAGTTACGTCACTTTATATCAATTAAAAGCATCGATAGATAGTAAAGGTAAAAGTGTAAACAACATTAAAAGTGGTCTAATAGAGTGGGCTAAGTTAATCCACTTTGCAAAATTAGGGAAGCGAATTGCCACGTGCGCTCGGAATTCGCTCAGAATACGCTTTTAGTCCTAAACGACCGCCGCAAATAAACCAAATGGAATATGTCCACGTCGATATCGATCAATTCTACCACAAATTCCTATGCTCAGTTATTTGTAAATTTGATTGAATTTGTTGCGTAGAATCTCTGCAAGCATGGCTCGGACTTCAATAATTATTTTTTATAAAAAACATGCCTTCACCTACGTTTGGTTTTAGGCTATATATTATCACGTTACCTTTTATACAACAACAAAGTAAAAGTTACATTTAATCATCATCATCAACCTGCCCTTTTCCGTACGGAGAGTGGTCACAATACTCTGCAATACATCTCTGTCAGTCTTCATATCTGAACTCACAACCTTCTATGACATACTTTTTTTTTAAAATAAGATATACTTTTTTTTAACAAGAGAAGGGTGCAAACGAGCAGCGAGATCACAAACGTGGTCGTCGACGCCCATGGACGTTCGCAACACTAGAGGAGCAGATGCGTTACCGGCCACTGAGAAAGAGATAAGCTGGCTTCTTTAAGGACCCTAAGTCGTATTGGTCCGGAAATACAACGATTTCAATCACTTCTTTATTGGCTCATTTTATAAATACGTATGACCTTTTTTATTCATTGTTTAATGTTTGTAAAATTTTATACTAAATATAAGCTGTAATGTTAACATAATTTCCCGCAAACTGAGATTTATATATTTCGAATGTTTGACAATTATGTAAATAACGCGCTCACACCTTTACGAGCGATACGTGAGTATTTTACAAAATTCCAAGTCGTGTTCGTGGTTATATATTAATGAGCTCTCGGTATATCATAAGGTAAAATAAAATTTTAAACAAAACAAGTAGGAATTGGAATGAAATGGCGGCCACGGACGGGTCGACGAAGCGTTGGTAGGCCTTCCGCGCGATGGACCGATGACTTGGTCAAGGTTGCGAGAGTGCACTGGATGCGGACGGCACAGGTCCGATTATCTTGGCAATCGATGGGGGAGGCCTACGTCTAGCAGTGGACTACATTAGGCTGATAGTGATGATGAATGATGAAATAGTGATTGAACATAATTTCGTTTATAAAAGTTATATTTTTATTAAATGGAATTTTATAAAATCATCCATACGCATTGCATGTATAGTGGTATGTAATTATCATACAGATAGC
Organism: Papilio gigon; assembly: GCA_027563995.1. Classification (NCBI taxonomy): domain Eukaryota; kingdom Metazoa; phylum Arthropoda; class Insecta; order Lepidoptera; family Papilionidae; genus Papilio; species Papilio gigon. The sequence continues at coordinate 6,279,138 of JAODUI010000030.1, read as the reverse complement.
GTTACAAGACAACGTAACTCCTGTGCGAATGTCGTCACTTCCAATTACATCACGCGCGCTCGTCTTCGATTGGAATATTATGCGTTCATATTGCTACCTTCAGGTGGAGGGACGACTTACTATGGACGGCACCAAGTCACTGTTACAGAAGGCAGAGTACCACATACTGTGGAAGGCATTAGGAAAGGCCTATGATGATGATTTAAGAATTAATAAAATTTAATAAATTTTCGTCTAATTTATAAAAGTAAGTAAGTTTTTATCTTATATGTCAGAGTACTAAAAAAATAACCCCAATCAAGTTTTCAATTTAATATTTAACTATAGTAACGAACTCCGTTCGAAAACCAAGCAAAAAAATTTTTCAAAATACAAAAGCATGATCTCCTAGATCAGTGCTTAGTAGCTTTTCCTTTGACTCGAAGATACGAGAACGTACCCTCATCATTTAGACATGTGTTGATGCACGCAAAATAAAGCTGTACTAAGAAATATGGTAAAAGCTCAAGTCAATTTAGAATTATATTTCTGAAATGATATGTGTGTAAGCACTTTTTATAGACTAATGTCGAAAGGGAGCTAGCGACTATATAAATAAACTGAAATGGCGGAGAGATAGCAGCTCACAGAAATCTGTATTTGCTGTGCGTTGCCTATAGTTAGGTGGAAATTAAAGGACTCTAATGTTTCCACTGTCTATGTGTCCCTACTCATCCAAACCAAAATCTTCTACACATCACATTCTTAGGAGAAAAGAGTGGGAGGGGGACGAGAACTTAATTTAGGACTCCGGCCTACTCATTAGACGAGACTCAGAATACAAAGCTAGTCTTAGTATGGTTGTAATATTGCACTGAATAAGTTCGTCCATCGACAGAAGCCGAATGTGGGTTGTACGCTTTACTATTGTGTCCCATAAAATAACTGATTTGTAAATAAAAACAATGACAAGGATTAAAAAAGAAAACGTTAACGTTATTTGAACGTTTCTTCTTCAATTAAACTATTAAAACTTTCATAAGACATTTCAGTCAACAACTTATAAAACGGCTTAAGTCACGTGTAGATCGGTGTAGGTACCGACTAGTCACTCACTACTCGCTCACTCACCTTGATGAAGGACCCCTGACGGGGCTAAAACTAGTCGGTACCTACACATCTACACGTGAGTTAAGCCGTTTTATTAGTAGCTTAGTTTCTTCTTAAGACCAAGACAGTGAACTTATTTAATTGTAAGCGAAAAGGTGATACATATTGCATACAAACGTATTGCTACACAAAGTGCGAGAGAAATCTATAAATCTCGAACGTCGCTCTCATTTTATATCTGCAACGTGAAAGAAAAACGGGAAAAAAGTGCTTGAAGAAAAATTGAAATACTAAACTGGACGATTCCTTAAGTCTTGTTTTTTTTTTTTTTACAAGACCTATTTCAATGATTGCTTCTTGATTTACAATCTTGTTCCGACTCGCGATGGTGCTCAGATTCTACGAATGTTTATTTTAAACTTCGACATCGTTTTGTACATTTAATAGAACAATTTTGGATTACTTTGTGCGTTAAAAACTATTATAAAGATAGACCATGAGATTGCGTGCATTAACTTTTGCGCTAGCCTTCCGTCCTCAAGGAGGGCAACGGCAACTTGTGATCCCGCAGCTCGTTTGCCCCCTTCTCTTATAAAAAAAATATACCATTGTCATCATAATTTGTTTTATGTCTCTAGTGTGTGTTATGGAACTAAGACTTTTACTTTAAAATGTAAATATGTTTCACGGCTCTTAAGTTACACGAGTTGCTTGGTCGTAAGTTCGTTTTTCCAGTGCGTTAGAAACGAAAGACTCTGTACAAAGGGAAACAAGTTGGAATTTAACGTGTATTCTGAAGTACCGAACGCTTCGTATAAAAGAACTTAACTTGAAAGCAAAATGTTGAAACCGCTCTCTGGAACTTTCTCTCCCGCACTCTAGTAGCAGGCCATTTCACTTTACTCCGGGATAAGAGAGGTTAAGTATACTTTTGACGGTTACAATTGCGTCAAGATGAGCCGGTAGTATCAAGATACTTCTCACGCGTATAAATGTACATACAAATCTCGAAGGACTTATTTCATACATCATCGAATTCAATGGATATGAGAAATTATAATAAACAATGTAAACATTCGTTTTATACTTCATATAATTACGATATTAACAATGTTTGTATTACATCAAACACAGACATATCCCATAATTCCAAAACAATAAATGACTGTCAGCCACTGACTGTACATATAATTTCTCGCTTGCATTCAATGCGACAATTTATTAAAGCTCTATTGTCGTTTAGTTGACTTCAAAGAGCCTCAGTGGCGCAGTTGTTAGACGCTTGACCGGACCGGACTGTACTCGACTTTGTCCACATTCGATTCCTGCTATGTAATAGTCTGTTAGCTGATGGTGATGTTGCTTAGTTTAAATTAAAGCATGGTAAAGTTATAACTAAAAAAAACTATTTTTTTTTTTCAGTTCAAAAAAGTGAAAAATTATTTTATAATTCACTTTTCAAGTTATTCGTTTCCAGAGCTAGTTAACTATTAATGTACTATTAGTAATTGAACTGAGTTTAAAATACGAGTAATGTGAAGTCAAAGCATTAACTTTAAACTGTTTTTTTTTTGTCTGAATATTGCATTAAAAAATTTAATAATATTCTTTGTTTACGAGAAAGTGGCGTTTATGTTTCGATATAAGCATTGGTCTTGCCAAAGTGGCTCGTAACAACGAGAATATGGTTTACGTAAATGTGTTTCAATTTTCTATATGGTCTCTTTTTATTACTCTCTAAATTTGCTATATTTTGTTCCATTATGTCGCTTTGGGATACCGCTCTTGACTTTATAACATCATGACTTTCAGGAGTACAGTTAGTTGAACTGCTTAATAGAAAGAAGTGTAGTATATAAAATTACAGTTGTAAATAAACATGGCGATTTAAAATATAGTTAATAGTAAGAAGAAAACTATTAAGAGACTTTTGTGTAAAATAATTCAAATTAAATTTTAAAAATATCATTTTTCTAGTCTCATTTGGTATATACTTACTTTATGATAATTTTCACATATTGTCTTATTTCATACCTTTTGTACAATCGCGATACTATGCGGTGTTTTTCTTTAAAAGCTACAGTTGAATGATCGTTTCGTATACATTAAGATAACGATATAGAAACACTAAAAAATAGTATGAAAGTTTCAATTGTTTGTGTATAAAAAAGTCATTCATTGGCTTTCGCGACACACTTCTGCTTAATGCATTTATAAGAAGGAATGGAGTTTGTCTCGTTGTAAGAAACAATGCATTTTTTCTTGTAAGGCGAACACCGCGAAGGTGTCTGATTGTTACTGTAAATCGTTGTTGATCTTTAACAAAAAGGATGGTATATGTTTCTAAAACTAAAAATTAAAATTAAAATGTAACTCATGAAATTATACACCAAGGTCTCATTTACAAAGTTATGATGACTTATTTTAAAAACGTACGTCGAAATTCGTTAAAATTAAGTAAAAAACTCACGTACTTCCTGCGGAGGTGGGAACAGGATGCTTCTTAATTTGCATAATTAAAATAATTTTGTCACAGCAACCACCATATTAATTAAATGTGGATTATAATTAACAATATTTTTTCCTTAGTCACGTCGACCTACATAACAGGAGTGTGTTGTCAGCTAAGCCTAATGAGTTTGCTGCTATGCTACTTTAAAACGATAAAAAACAGTTGTATTTACGTAAAAATTGAAAGTGGTAAATTTTAAAATAAAAAATTGAATGAAATCCAAAGTATAAAGAGTCGCGACGATAGAAGTCGTTGTAAAAGCCGATTTAATTCAAAACGCGAACCTTGTTCTATTGTATTTCATTTAGTGAGGAAATTTAAAAATATCGCTGTGGCTAGAGCCGTCTATTTTAGTTCTTACTAGCGCTCTCTATTGTTCGAAATTTGAACACAATTAAATTCGACCTTTACCAAGTTTCTTTTGTCGAACGCCAAACTCTATACTTAAAGATTTTGTAAAATAATTACTTAAGTTCCTATATCCCCGTAGTGGGGCAGAGGGCGTCCACAGGACGCCGCCAGCTCACTCTGTCCTGGGCTTTGCGCTAGGTCTCGGGCCACGTATAATAAAATAATGATATATAATGCACTTCAAATTCATATTCATATCTTCGTCTCAAATTTCATATTAATACCTTAGCCCAATGTGTAATAACCGCCAAACAATGTAAAGTTTTTACTTGGCCGTAAAAAAAAATGATTTATTATTGACTGAAACATTCAGTCGTATGTTAAGGCTTCCGTTTTACACAGTCACGGTAATCTTTGTTTTTATGTCACATTAAATAATTGCTACCAAAACGATTTAAGTGTCACTAACGTGTTGTTTAGTTAATCAAAATAGCATACCAATTAACTTACAAAGTGTTGCAAAGAACGGGAACTAAAAGTACAGTAATTAGATCATAATGAAATAATTACTTTAAACGCAACTTGTAGTAAGTTTGCAGCTAATGTCTATAGAAACAGAGAACTACTGCAGCTAACATAGAACAAAAACGCTTTTAGTTCAGACAAGAACTTGTAAAGATCCAGAAAGCACTGTGTCGCTACCGCCTTCATCGGTGTTATACTTTCGTAAATATAAAACATAAAAAAGTGTTTTACAAAAAAAAAAATAACACATTTAGGTACTCAGGGCTGAACACAAAATGTACAAAGCAAAAAAGAGTACAGACCTCGAGTTTGCATACGCAAAAAGAAGAAAGTAACAAAAAAATGTTCAGACAATCGTTTTGTAAGTAATAATTTTGGCATAAATAGATTAACCTACATTTTGATATCAACGGTTCAAAGATAATTTCAACTACGTATTAACGAGATAATGACTATCGGAAAATTGAAATAATAATTGTGCATTCACAGCATTTCCTTTTAATGGAATTAAATCATCAAACTGTTGATGAACATTGCAGAAGCAATTCAATTAATTTCATATAAGTATATTAAAAATTAAATTTATATCGCTTCGAAATAATAACAAGCAATTTATTTAACATTTTTTGTGACGTTATTTTTTATTTCAATACAAAAATTGAGGGACACCGCGTCCGTGTAATACTTCCAGTCCCGCTTACCTTGAATAACTCGATGGACTTGAAACTTGTCGGTGCTGACATCGGATAAATGTGGGTATACTTTTTAATATTAAATCAACAAACAAATATAATTAAAATGTAGTCTATATGAATTCATCCATCAGCTCTCCACCTAGTTATAACTGGATACCTTCAAAGTGGTCACGACTTTTTTTTTGTTTATAGTTTGAAATAACATTTAAGACATTAAGGAAGGTCTGTGCTAGCCTATCATAGGTCACAGGAAAGTTATTGATCTTAAAGAAATAATAGTTATTAAACAAACACATATTAACCGACGTTTTTACGGTGAAGGAGTAGTTAGGTAGGTAAGTAGTTCCTAAGAAATTCAAAGATATGTGTGAAGTCAACCCGCACTGCACCAGCGTGGGTGACTGGCCTATGCACCCCTAATAGGGTAGGCTCCGAGCCCCTCAGTCGGGACGTATAGTGAGTTGATGATGACGAAACACATATTTCATAAGGTAACGTACGTCCTTCACCTATTAACTAGTTAGCTCAAAAAATACTTAATTTCCGTAGCGTTATTTTACTTGCTCATTAACCTAGTTTTAAGAACATGTACGACAACATGAATCGCTTGAAATTATCCATCACTAAACTTTCCTTTTTCAGTCTTGCTCGTTAGCTGCGTTCTCAAAGTAAACTACATGTTTTAAAAACACTTTACCATCAGTCAAAAAATAACAAATTCACATTTGCCCTTAGTCAAGTAAATAATTACAAAGCATAGATGAGTTTGTGCTAGGAAACCCTTCCTTTCAATTCACTGTTTTATTTATAATTAACAAAAACACATCTATAAATAGCATAAAAATGAACTATCATGTGTCAATTAAATGCTAATTAATTAATTAATCGTTAAATAATTAAATAATTATATAATCGTTGATTAACTAATTCTTCGTTAATTATTTAATTAATTGTTGGTTAACTAATTATTAATTGATTAATTAAGTAGTCGGTAGTTATTTATTAGTTATGTTAAACAACACTTTGCTGATTGTACCTGTGTTAAATATAATATCTCGATTTGCACAAGAAATACGTTCGATTCGTCTGCCAATATTTATAGACGGGCACTAATTGAATAACAGTCGTGTCCGCTTAATATTAGTTATATTCCACAGAGCACTAACTTCCCCGACAGCTT
>JAODUI010000030.1:6251798-6264058 GCA_027563995.1 Papilio gigon | reverse complement strand
CTTAACCAGTAGGCTATTGGCGCTTCAAAGATATGGTTCATAATAGTCAAATGACGGGATTCGAACTCTCGTACAAGGTGGAATCAGCGTACAAGAATTTTGTCTTCTGGATCCTATTTTTCACGTCATTATCTCCCTGTCTTTACACGAGGGTCACGTATGTGCGAACTTCTTCTCTATTTGATGTATCTTCCGTCATTTCAGCTGTCACTCCCTTGTACGAGTATATTATCATCGTTAGCCTCTATCTGTCCACTGCTGGACATAGACCTTATATTACTTCAAAATTATATTGTTCAAGATCATTTACTATGTCTTACTGATTGCGGAAATTTAGTATTAAAGTACGTCCACGTATAGTTGACATGAGAGCAGCTTTTAATTCTTACTGGCGTTGACATATCAAAAGTTTAATACCAGTCTTTAGATATTCAAATCGTCGAGATTCTTGAGCTCCCAGCTACTCTGACTCTTGGTGCGTTTAATAGAAATTTCATCTTCCTTTGCTGTATAGAAAATAGAAAATGAACTTATATTTTCTATACTAAACTACAGGAGACTTGAGAAAATAAATGCAAGTAACGTTTTATTTTAACTAACAAACGTAAAGTAACTCTTGATGTATATTGTCCACTTTGTAAGCGGTTACTACACCCGAAAGTGGATTTAGAAATTTACCAACTAAAATTTACTGTCCTAGTTTAGTTGTAGATGCAGTGTGAATATTGTTGCATATTAAACAATAAAACTGTTTTATAGAACACCAGTAAGTGATTACTGTTAACTTATTAATACTTTTAAACATTATTGTTCATAATAGTATAGACGCTGATTTCGAACACAGGACCGCTAGCTCCCGTTCACCGTTAATGCCAAAAGCGTTGAAATTCAACGTACAACTGGCAATTGTTATATATATGTTAACAATATTCTGTTCAATAGATTAAACTGTATCTGAAGTTAACAATAGAAAAGAAATAAATAGGCAATAAAATTGTATTACTGTTAACGTGTTTCCCGAAACTTCCGCCTCCACTCCCAACTATAGCTCTATTAGGAACTCCAACACTCTGTTGTGAGGTACATTTCATTTATAACTTCGACTTTACTCGAGTCGAAAGAATAAAAACATTCATAACTTGCATCTGAGTCTAGCGAATAATTACTGACATATAAAGTTTATGATTCCTAGCCGGTTTTAGTTCTCGATGAATGTGTCTTGAACAGCTGTCGAACATTTTACTGCAGAAAATTATTAAACTATAGTAAAAAAAAAACTTTACACAAGTAACATAAAATCATATTGTTATTAACATTTCTATTATTAACTAGCTGTCCGCGATTACGTACGTACGTGCCTAATTCCACTCACATCTGTTCAACCGTTTTGAAGTTACCTGCTAATAAAAATTTAAACCTTCATATAAACAGTCACATTAATAATATTAGTAAGATATGAAGGTATACTTACTAATTATTTTGCATACTGTAGAAGGCATTAGGGTAGGACATATCCTACAGTCAAAAAAGAGCTGATGACGATGATGATGATGACACGAGTAAAGATAAAATATCTATAACCATTTCGCGTTAATTCAACGATGAAAAAGAAAATGTCCAATCCTGTACACAGCATATTTTAGTATACGACAGTTACTTCCGAATTCGGCGTAAAATGGAACTTCCCAAGTTTGAATCCGCACCTCGACTACATTAAGCTCAGTCAAAGACACTCAGATAAGAGTTAATAATAAAGTTTTAGTATTGATACACCGACAACTTTATCACATTACACAATATGACGAAACTTCAACAGGAATCCGGGACTCGGGCTGAGGAACGGTAGTAAATGTGTTTATGAGTTGAAACATACAAGTATACGACATTGGTAACATATTCTTGCAAAACTTTTCAGTTTTACTTTTCTTATAAGATTATTCTAAAGTCCGCTACATACCTACGGTTAAAACTATATATTTATAACAGAAGGTGTATCGTGAGCTTTAGATAATACGCGAAAGAATATAGAGACCATGCCAAATTCTAATACGAGAAGCATTCGACGGTAATTGAAAAAGAAAAGAAGAGGTGAATGAATAGGCATTTTCTAAACTAGCGCCTACCATCGACCACATCATGACTTGGCTTCAAGTGGGATCGTGGTTAAGTGTTAATTTAGTTTTTTTTAATAAAAAAAACGAATACTATAAGGGCTATACGTCCAAAGAAGCAAATGAAAATCAAGACGATTATCTAGTCTTCTGCCTTTCAGCATGGATCTAGTAAACGTCAGAATACCCACCGATGTTTGCACACACGCTAACTATTGTTATGTGTTCACAGGAAACACTTCTATTGTGTAGCTATTAAGATTGAACGAATCATCGGTTGAGAAGGGATTTACTATTAAACGATGTACACTGTTGTTTACTTACTATCCCGGTACAACATTGTCAGTAATTAGTGTCATCGTAGCGAATTACCAATTCTAATTGTTAAGTAATGTTTGCGATGTAAACAAAACAACAAACTATACAATGTATGATAAACATGCTAACTAACAATTACTGATACTTACTTAGTGTTACTATTGTACATAGTATTGTGTAATTTACTATTAGTTCACAGTCATCATCATTATTAACTGGCCCTTTTTCCCACGGTGAATCTCCCACACATATCTATCAGCAGTCATATCTGCATTCACAACCTTACGCATATCGTCTTTCACACAGACTATCCCCACCTTCTTCCGTCCTCTTCTACTTTTGTAGTCATCCACATTTAATCTAATTACTTTATTATTTACGCGTTCATCTCCCCGCATAATATATCAAATTGAGCTGTCGTTCATTGTGAATAGTGAACATGCTTTAAAGTAAGATGCGATGTTTTGCAAAATCTGTTACAAACTTGACATGTAAATAATTTAACAACAATATTTTAACAAAGTAATTTTGGCGTTGTAATAATTCATTTCTGTCGTTCATTTGCAAAAACATCGATCGTTATGATAAATAACGTCAGAAGGAAATTGGTATTCCACAAGCGCAGCACAATAAATTACACACATTTCCGATGTACGCTGCGGAAGAACTTGCTTCATGCTTCAAAAATATGATTATTTACATCATAGCTTGTTTAGTTTTGCGGTTGCAGTTCTTTTTTTTTCTTTAAGATGAATAATCTAGCCCTTAACTGCTGTCCCATCTGGAGTAAGTGGTGATGTGGTCGAATGATACGCACTAGCTTAGTAAATGTCTATTAATTCTACTCTTTAAGGCCATACTTGGACGGAAAAATTGACGATGGCAACTTGTTCCAATCCTTTGCAGTTCGCGCAAGGAATGATGCCTCGAATCGCTTCGTTGGAACGCGTGGTACATCAACTACAAAAGGATAGATACCCTATATAGATATAGAAAGCTCGTACGACGCAAGCGTTGTGATGGACATTAGCTACTGTAATACAATGATAGTATCAGAATAATGGATCGAAGTTCACAAATCGTAAGAACTCTACAAAAAATGAAGCCCCGCACGTGCAGCACGTGACCGAGAATTCGAATCTCGCCTTTCAACTATTGTCATAATACACAATTCGAAAGCTTTGTTGGAAAGCTGGAAGAAATATTAGTAAATTTACAATAATCTGCTAATATTTTACTAAAGAGTTAACAGTTATGTTTAAGGTATTTCTCGTTCTAAGATCAATTAAGTATTTATTTTCGCTTAGCGTCTGGCCGCGCGACATTGCCGCACGCGACTGTCAATACATCAATTATCGCGCTACTGGGTATAAGACAAAAGGCTCAGTACAAATAGATATTAATGGAAATAAATTAAGTAAATTTTATATCAAGCATGAATTAATTACGTAGATCTGTGTATTCCGAGTGCTTTTTTTTCTTTTTAAATTCTATCATCCTTTACGTTCCGTTTCTTCAATCTTTCGTCTAAATAAAACATCATCATTTGTCACGGACCCGGAAATATTTCTTTTTCCTGAAGGAAAAGCAAATTACTTATTTATTTTTTTTGTTTTAAATAACAGTTCCATCTTGAGAGTCATCGCTCAATGTCGTCATTAATCAGAGAATACGTTTGTTCTGTTTTGTATTAAATTTTACAATTTTAAAAATTTAAGATGGTCAAAAAAACTCTTTCATGATAGTTCCGTTTCTTTATCGTCTTACAAAACATATCGTTATCTCTGTTTACTTATATGAATAAGACAAGGATGTCAATAAGTTTTTCTACGTATATTCCAATACTAGTTAAAATCAGTTTAGTTTTAATAAGAACGTCACTGTTTTCCTAATTACGTACTAATACATAAACACTTTTTGACTTCGACATGATAACTTTATCTAAATCATTACTTCTTGTTAATAATAATATTTGTTAGATGCTTATTGAAATAAATCTGTTCTTTGACAACTAAATTAGTTAAATCCGTTTGAAACTTCCTGTCCAATATAAACGTAATGACTGCGAAAATCAACGGAGTGAAATAATTTGTTGTGCTGCCATGGAACCATTTATTTAATGGTATAATTAGAGGAAGGACGTCGCAAGCGGACAACATTATTAAATAGGGAAACAATTACTACTGTATTCGTATTCAATTTGTTAAAACAGATCTGAGAATTTGATGATTTTAATTCAGTCGTTCGTCGTCTATTCTTTTACATACCCACCGAGTTACTCTAAAAGCATCGGTGGCGCAGTTAGGCGCTTGACCGGACCGGACCGTGTTCGATTTTAGAATTGCATATATTCATTACCTGACGCTCTAACGTTGAAGGAAAACATCGTGATACGACCTGCACATATCTGTGAAGAGAAATACAAAGATATGCGTGAAGTTAACCGCCCCGGACTTGGCCAAGTTACCGCTAATAAAAGGGTAGGCTCTGAGACCTTCAGCAGGGACGTATGGTATAGGACGGGTTCGACTTCATATATCTTTGACATCACATATGCAAGATGCATCAGAATGTTTTTCTTCATAGTAATATATGTACATATAAAATTCTAAAATTGAATTTCTTATAATATTAAAGAGTAGTTTTCGTCAGTAAAAATGAACGATGAAAACTGTGCCTATAACGTAAAAGCTTAATGAAGAAAGTTTATTCATCAGTAAAGCTCCAAACTCATGAGTGGGGCCGTTGTTTTCAACGTGTTAGCAAAATAATACATCAAATTGAAGGATGAACATCTTTGTTTTGTCATTAAAAAGTCAATGGACTTAGTGACTGTTAGAGGGTTCACATAACCGAAGTACAAAAATGTCACATACGTTATTACCTTTATTATTTTCGGTTGTATTGTTGTCCACATTTGTCCCCAAACCATGACACGACTTGGGACTTTGTGGATCGTGTAAAGCGTTTAAAAAAGTTAAACTATTTTTCCACTTACAAATATACAACAATCTTGTTACTACTGCGAATAAAATTTGTTTTTCAAGACGAGAATATTTTTACAGTGTCGACGTCTGCAACGATAAGTTAGTGCTGCAAATCTAAATAATTTAAAACTTGCTCTACTTCACTTTAAATTTGCAGGATAAGTCGAATGCTCTGCTTTCTAGGCGCTTTTTACTTTAATCTTTTAAATATTTACTACTTGCTTTCGCCTGTGACTTTGTCCGTGGTGAATTAAAAAACTTTAGTAAGTGTCCTTTGCATGACTACTTCAAGAAGAATACAGTTTTCGGTAATCAAATTTTATTTTTATAATAGAAGGAGACAAGCGACTTGATGACAAGGTGATCGTCGACGCCCATACGTCCCCAATACCAGAGTAACCACAGATGAGTTGCCGGCCTATGATAACGTTAAGGGGTCGTACTGGTTTGGAAATAAATGAATTGTAAAAACATTATAATACAAAGAGCCATATGTTTGTCTAGGTAACGAGTCAATATTCGAACGTCCTATTCAGACCAAACTTCCTATGTACTTACTTGTTTGGTAATTGTTTCGACAAATAAGGAAAGACTATAGAGAAAGTATTGCTGAAGTAACTTTGTAAGATGTTAGTCAAATAATATTATTTATTTATCCTTGGTTAATACTATTACATTTTGATATACAATAGAATGTTTTATAAGTGAATAAATAATTAAATAATATTCAGGTGGGTCGACGACATAATGCAGATGGCAGGAAGTCGTTGGATGCGGAAGATGGACGACCGCATACTGTGGAAAGCATTGGGCAACCTATGTCCAGCAGTGGGCAGACAAGAGCTGATGATGCTGATGAAGTGAATAAATTGAATACTATGATTAAATATATATATATAGATCTTGTTAAAATATTCATCATCAACTCACTATACGTCCCCATCGAGGGGCTCAGAGCCTATTCTATTATTATCGGTGTCTAGGCCATAGCCCACCAGGCTGGCTCTGTGCGTATTGGTTGATTTCACACATATCTTTGAATTTCTTAGCTGAAATGTGTAGGTTGCATCACGATGTTTTCCTTCGCCGCAAGTGCGTCGGATAATGTACAGATGCAATTCCAAAATGGAAAAACACGCCATGTAGGCGGGAATCGAATCTGGACAATGTCGAGTACGGTCCGGTCCGGTCGAGCGTGTAACAACTGCGCCACCGTCGCTCTTAAAATATTTTCCATGACACATTAAGTAAGGGAACGTTGAAAAACGAGAGGAATTAATTAGAATCTGTTAAGAATTATGTTCTTAACGAAAGTCGTAAAGTTCAAAATCTTAATTAAGTTTATATAATTTTTAAACGTCCTTTTTTATAACTTTGTCTTTTAAAATTGGACATTAACGGACGGAATTAATTATTACTACTCTTTTAATGAAAGCCAGTTAAGATTGCTGTCAAAAGAAAAACATTATTAGAAAGAAGCGGCTATTACCCAATGGTTTAAAGTACCGATTGCCAATCACGTGGCCTTCGAAGCCCGCCTAGAATCTAGAGCTTAATTGGAATGGTACAAGATTTTTTTGTGAAATAATAAAAACCTGTAAATCATAATTGACATTTACTGAAAAAAAAAATAACACGACTTATCTTCAATCTATCCAAAGTGCCCTTTTTAACATTCATTTGTTTCTTTCAAGTATTCGTATACTAAAAATACATGTTTAATTTTCATTTGATACAACACAAATGTAACGACACGATTTGTTTCCGCAGGCCGAGCAAACATAACTAGGGCGCATTAAAAATGTATCTAACACTATCATAACACGACCTACTCTAATTTAGAACATTATTGTAATGGACGAGCCTCACATGTTATTTTGTTACTACCACTATTATATAGAGTTATTCGTGAGATTTTTTTGCCGCATTGTTTATACTATCAACAGCTCACTATACATCACCACAGAGAACCTCGTACCCTGTCCTATATTATGAGGGGTGATTAGGTCATAGCAAACAACGCTGGCCCAGCGGGTTGATATTGTTTCCATCTTACACAGAAATATTGTTACACGACTTTATTGAGATTTATGCAAAATGACTGAGGTTCGTAACCTAGGAATTACACCACTTTAAAATATATATTTGATTTAAAAATTATGTATGATTTGAGAATATTTTTTTATGAAAGTATTTACGCTAGTGTAAATCCAGATTTATGTATGCTGACTTTTTTTGCACTATTATTGAAACCCGTTCTCTTTGGCCCGTGTCGGAATGTGATTTAAAATATTAAAACTTTGTAGTGGTGGTCGAATAAAAACATTTTGTAAAGCTACAATATAACAGGTTCTGCGGCGAAACATTTTATCATACTCAGATAACGTACCTACTGTAAAGCTTTTAACAAATTGCATCAATTTTTACGAAAAAGAACTGAAGTGGTTTATTGCTTCCGACAAAATTTAGTTGGCTTGCGCATTTTTTAAGGGAAATTCTATCGATATTGTGGATAAAAAATACAGTCAATTTATTCTTGTTTAAATAAAGGGAAACTAAACTGTTCCATTTAACCCTTTTTCAATTTACATTTAAAAATAAAAATTCAACGTGACTTCCGGTACGATATTTAAAAATCATTGTAATTTGTAATAATTTGAAATGTCATTTTGCAGCCTAATTTACTCTACAACTAGCATATCAAACCACATGCAGAACTTTAATCTCTAAGTCGGCCTCAGGTACCTAATTAGCACTGGACTCGGTCTTGTTAATCCGCATTTAAATACACAAAATGAAAATTAGTATATACCAAAACGAAATTCAGTCGTATTTCCATTTCGATTCTATTTGTTTTACAAAGTTAATTAGATAACATTTATTTTGTTACAAACTCAAGCATAATTCTCATAATTAACTAAACGATAGTTCAATTTTAAGTTTTTGTACTAAAATGTATCAGAAATTAAAAAATAAAATTAAAATTAAAAACTCTTTATTGAACAAAACTTTCTTCAAAGTTTCGCTGGGGCTCTGCTTCCTGTGGTACATGGGGACCTGTGTTACAGGATACAGTGCCTTCTCTTGTTCATTAATTACTATGATCCAGACCCGGAAATATGTTTGTCAATTCACTGTATGTGTGGGTGTGCATATATGTATTTGGGTGTGTGTGTGTGTGTGTGTGTGGATGTTGCAAGTTTACTTTAGTTTAAATGAATTTAATTAGTAATTAACTATACTTTAAAATAATTAAAAGTTCCAACACAAAATTGCTATAACAATATAAAATAAAATCTATTGAAACGTCCGTAAAAGGACGCCATTGTTGAGGTTGTTGATGAAGAGTTTGCATGACGAATAAAACTGTCATCAAAGGAATAACTTGACACGCCATTGTAACATAACGTTACATTACATATTTCACATAATAAACTATAGATGTCGTTAGAAGTATATTAATGCTAATGGATATCCCATCTTAGTATCATTTCCTTTTATTCATTTAACAATTATATTTCCAAAAGAAAGGTAATACATTTATAAGTAACGTAATTGTTATTTAGATTAAAATACAGCCTGCAGAGATAGTCTGACAAGCATAACTGGCCCGTGATGACCGGTTTCATCATCATCATCATCAGCTCACTATACATCCCCAACGAGGGGCTCGGAGCCTACCCCGTTATTAGTGGTGACCAGGCCACAGTCAACCGCGCTGGCTCAGTGCGTGTTGGTTGACTTCACACATATCTTTGAATTTGCAGGTGCAGGTTGCACCACGCTGTTTTACTTCACCTTAAGAGCATCGGATAATGTACATATGCAATTCTAAAGTGGAAAACACATTGGTAAATGGCGGGGATCGAACCTGGACAACATCGAGTACGGTCCGGTCCCGTCAAGCGCTTAACAACTGCGCCACCGACGCTCTAGTAGCTCGGTGAGTGGTTTAGCATGCAGAATATAATGCAACATACGATAATTGCTAAAAGGTTGTCTAGCCCAATGGTCAAAGGTCAAATTACCTTTGCCTACTGGTTGGATTTGACACACGGTGCTGGGTGCTTGTCGCAGGTATCTTAAATAGTTAAAAAATTAAAATATTAGATGCTTTAATGCAAACAATCTAAAACACAATTCATTAATAAACAAATTTGTAACAATGTTGCAATTTGTGTTCAACCGCAGTCCTATTAGTTAAATTAAGATTTAAAATTACTACGAATTAATTTGATTACATAAAATGTATGGTCGGTTAATAATCCATTGAATTAGCAGTCGGTACAAGACTATGACGAGGGTCGGCAGGAGAAAGTGGTTTCTAATTTATATCATCTTTGCGTTCGAGGTAAACCAATATGAAGGATAATATAAGGTTAATTTATGATACAATAAGCAAGAATTAAGAAATCTTTGATTTATTTAAGTAACATTATGTAAGTAAGATCTGGTCAAGTTTGCAAAGCATCCTGGATGAAGGCCGAGGTCCGATCGTCGTGGCGATCTTTGGTGAAAGCGTTCCACAGTAATGGGCGAAGTGTGGCTCATATGGTGCTGTAAGTACAATTGTTTGATTTGAAAACTTTATAGAGTAAATTGACATACTATGGAAGGCACTGGAGATCGCCTAGCTCCCGCAGTGGGCTGATGGTGGCTGATCATGATAATGTAATTGACAACAGAGTATAAAATTGAATTAAAATTAGATTATTTTATAGTGTAACAAACGGTCCCCTTACTTGTGGAACGGAGGCAAATTAGACGCGTTAGTTAAGCAACAATTACATTCGTTGTCGGCTGACGACGTCTATTGCCCAATTTATTTGCGGCAGACGCTCGAGAATTTAACAACGTAAATGCACTAAGTACGTCTGACACTAACTAGTCGCATAAAGTGTCCTGGCTAAAATTACAAAGTCGTAAAATTGATGTATCCAAAATACTAAAATAACATTGTAAAGGAAAATTTAAAACAAAATACTAAATTAATTATGACCTAACAACAATACATCAATAGTAATTTAATTGAGAGATATAGAATTAATAAAAAATCGTTTCGTTATTTGAAATTGACTGAGTCGTGTTTCAAGATACAAATTAGAAGTTCATTTTTATTCTTGCCAGATGTCTACGTTTTGCTTTCTTCTCTATGCATGACCAGTCTCACTCCCTGGCTATTTTAATTGACTTTGCTCTTGTTTGATTTAGTTTGGAAGTAGATTAAAAATAAATTGGTCTTACTGACGACATCTGCGAGGGTTTTTTTCATTATCATATTTTAGTTTTTCATAATATTAATTTTAGAAAAAATTACATCTTCCGCGTGTGAAGTCCCCTCCTACACGCCCTTTTTTAAATTAAACGGTACAGTTTTCAATTTTTTTTTGTACACATTTGTACTTTAGTTTAGTTAAGTAGATTAGATATTAACAGTATCGGTCAGTTGCATTATAATGTTAGTAAAAATTGTGACAGCAGCGGTAAGTAGAAAACAAGATGAACAAACCAAGCATCTTTTACTCAAGGAACTTTTTGCTACAAACTGTACATAGATATAATCGCAATACTTTCTAGGGACTTTATACTTTAAAAGCAAAAATACAATACGCCAATTTCAAAGGCATATGAAACACATTAGTCACTCGCACGATAACTCACCCCGCTTGGCGAAATGAAATCTAGTAGGCGAAAATATAAAATATTGAACAATTTATCGTAACGGTATTCAGTTGATTTCTTTAGCTTCGGGATTGTACATTATTATTATATTAGTTAAAAGGATAGAAAATATGTTAAAAGATTTGTTTTAAATTTGATAATATTGCGCTTTGGTACGGAAACGGGTAAAGATCATTCTTATTTGTTTATAACAAACTGAACGAAGAGATATAACCTTAAAATTGTGATTATATAACAAGCTTACCACAATCGAGAAGGGAGGCTGCCTTATTGGTTAGTTATATCAGAAAATTTTAATACTCTAGATATGTATTCAATGACATAAAAGAAAAAACACAACAAAATAGACACTTTTTTGATACTGACAGGATGGCGCTAGTGTGCTATCATAATTTAGTTATGAAAAAAACAAAAGTATTCGATACTGGCTATAAATATAAACACGAACAGATTAAAAAATTTGAATGTCGAAATTGAAGAGTATGGTTAATAGTAATTAGTCTTTTGTAATCCTGAATTAATAATTTATGAATAAATTATGTTCCTTGGAGGCTTTAATAATTCTGGTCGTGATTACCAAGTTTTGATAAGCTTTTTAATAAAATGTGCTCTTGTAATATGACAATATAATTACGTTTATAAAAATATTTGAAACAAAACTTCAGTTATTAATGTTTTCACTACTTTTATATTTCATTCAAATGAGAAAAGATTTGTTTTGTAAAATACAAAATTATTGAAATGTAAATTCGTATGAAATTATCCTGAAAGTTTTAGATAATTTACCAAAGGGACCTTAAGGTTTTGCTTCAAATCCTTTAATCTGACACAGGTAAAGTTTCCATTAATTTTGGAAGCCTAATTATTTATACCTGTTTCGAATATTCAACCTTAACACAAGTTATCTTAAATGTAGTCGGGGAGGCTAGGTACAGTTGCGTAAGTAAAATTTATTTGTATTATAACTATGACAAATACATTTCATATTACATTACCAAAAAAATAATAATTTAATAAAATAAAATATTTTACGCACTGGTTGATAAGTAAGAAGAATACTGAAAAAAAAATACATTTCTTCTATGACAATATTTGTGCTATAGCTTTTTATTTCACTACGAACGTGATCTGAATTAAAAATGTAAGCCACATACGTCGAAGG
>JAODUI010000030.1:6235751-6251698 GCA_027563995.1 Papilio gigon | reverse complement strand
AAAACGACGAACACTAACGTGTATGACCGGTGTCGGCACCGACTAGTTAAAAGGCCATACTTCTCTACAGGCGTTGCATAGCATGCTTGGGTCATGTTCGCGTTGAGGTTATTTAATGGGATATTTCTTGCTGGCTATATAAAAAAATAAATATCCTTAGTTAAATTAATAACGGAGATTCTATTTGTAGTGTGCTAGTGAATTTTCCGTTATGCGGAACATAAAATTACTCATGAAAAACTTCTCATAATTCGCTTTGTTGCGCGCAATGAAAAAGCCAGTGTTTAAAAGGAGATATTGTAAAATGAGTCCGTTTAACATAGCATTTTTTATGAAACAATTTACGAAGTAATCGCTTCTAATTAATGAAAATATCTAACAATAAACATTATGTCACATTGTAATTTATATCACAATATTATTGTCATTAACATGAATGATAACTCAATTCGGTATTGTCCATCGAGGAAGCCATGTAGGCGACTAAAATTACCATAGAAATAGCTGTACAAGGCAACGCAGTTCTCTCGCAAATACTATCATCAGTAGTAATTAAACCGCCGGCCGTGTTCATGGTTGAGTTGGGAATTTTACACTCAAATGAGATTCAAAGCGACTGGAATTATTCATAAGCAAATTTTATATACTCTATACATGTGAAATGTCTACTTTAAAAAAAATACCAATTTTTTTGTTTAATATTAAATAACAAAAGGACTTTCAAATTGACCTTAATGCAATGTCATCTTTATTATATCTAGATCTTTTTCCTATGAACACGTTTCTCATAAAAAAACGGTATTTCCAATATGACTTAGGATCCTTCAAGAAGCGAGCGTACCTCTTTCTCAAAGGCCGGCAACGCTTCTGTGATTCTTCTAGTATTGCAGATGTCTTGGAATCGATGATCACCCTTGTAATACCGCATTCCTTCACCCTCTTCTCTTATAAAAAAATATGTTTTCAAAATATAAGACGAGTTAGTGCTACGCTAAATGAGATCTTGCGTTACTGTTTGTTTTCTCGTCTTTCTATTGTTGGTACAAACAATTTTATAACTGTATTGTTACTTAATTTGTCGTTAATAAAGTAACCATCAGCCATTAGCCATTGTTGCGGAGTCGCAGTCAGACTTAATGAACGGTACAAGATTGCGCCACTGACATAATATTCCTTGCTAATAAAGGGGGATGGAGAAAATGAACAAACTTCGAGCGTATTAACGCTAGTCTGAATCTTATATTGTAACAATTTAGTGTTTAATTACTATATCTAAACGGTGCGGGTAATATCGCAAACCTCACGCTGGCACAGATGAACAC
Organism: Papilio gigon; assembly: GCA_027563995.1. NCBI lineage: Eukaryota > Metazoa > Arthropoda > Insecta > Lepidoptera > Papilionidae > Papilio > Papilio gigon. Next base: position 6,250,376 of record JAODUI010000030.1, on the reverse strand, counting down.
AGTTTGTTTCTTTATAACCCAATGTTCACAGTATATAATTACTTTATGCCTTTTAACCTTCTAGAACGTATGAAAAAAAAACTACGTGATTTAGAGACTGGTAAATAAACTAATTATCTTGAAATACAAAAATGTAAAACACAATAGTTACATACATAAAAATGCGAGAATTTTTAATGGTTTTCTTTTAACATAACTAAAAACAAATAAATGGTATCCCAAGGTTTAAGCAGAAAACTGATGGTATATTATTGTTGTATAAAATGCACAGCGAATTACATTTATTATGCAAAATCTAAATGTACATTGGCTTTAGTAACACTGAATAGAGATAAGGTTGTTTTAGTCACACATTGCGAAGAATCTGCCGGAAGCTAATGGCCGTCCCACAATATCTTCCAACTGAGATAATCTGCCGCGCTAATAAAGGGGTGCCGTGAATAAATAACCTTTGTTCATATTATCGCCGGCCCGGGATCCTTTCAGAGCTAATATTACGTCTAAATAGTGCAAAGGTCGTATTGTATTAGCTATTTTCATCACGAAATTAGGACCTCTGTCATTTTAAAGTTTGTTTTGTAACAGAAAATGGTTGCGTAAATAATTATCTATGTTTAAGCATCCCTTTTGTTCTTTATTTAAACAACAACTTTAACATAATTTATAATATTGCTTTAATATATTATTTAGGCATTTTATGACTCTTAATTAAAAACAAACTAATAGAAAAATATAAGTTGGATCAAAAAGGATTTGTTAGAATACTTTAAGCGATGGATTTAACTACATTATGTATTAAAAATAGTAAAGGTACGTTCTTCAACAAGCTACATAACACAGTAAACCATTTCGAAAACGCATCCATATTGTTATTTAAATGAGATTAAATTTGGATGACTAAATAAGTAGAGAAGATCGAAGGTACGGATCATCATCATCATCAGCAGCCTTTGTCTACCCACTGTTGAACATAGGCCTTTCCCAATGCCTTCCACAGTATACGGTCCTCCGCCTTCCGCATCCAACGACTTCCCGCCGTCCGCTCCAAGTCATCGGTTCACCTGGAGGGAGGACGACCCACACTCCTGGTCAAGAAAGGTGTGATGACGGCTGAGAGGGATGAATCTAAGAGTACATACTGTGCCGACCCTCCATAGGGAAAAGGGAAGGTTGATGATGATTTCGTTATTCAAATTCTCATTAGCGAAGTCAGTTAATAACTACTGATAGTAAACGTATATACAGGTATATAAATAACCATATCACTAACTTTACATAATAAAATGTAAATAAAAATCTCGTGCTATGTATTTATATAATTTTTTGATATCATCCTACTGTTGTTATAATAGGTGTCGTACAATAGCGCGTCCTCCCCGTGTACGTAAATGCAACAATTTTCCACTTCTTGAACCCGCTGAATTAAAATTCATTTACAAATCTGCATATAAATAGCACCTGCAGTATTTAAATCCAGTTCTGTGTACACGATGCCCCGTATTTTACTATTATTTGCCTTTTTTGCTGCAGTTTCGGTAAGTTAAAGTACTACTCAGCTTTGTTTTTGTTCAAACAATACGATATTTTTTTTCTTAACAATATTTTCTCAGTGCAATGAATAATATTTAAAATGTCATTATTTGAAAATTAGTATTTTAACTCTTAATAGATGTAGAGAAGCATTCATTTAATGTACTTTCAATTAAATTACAGACTGAAGATGCTAATCAACAATTTATGAAATGCTCACAACTCATTAATCCAGTAAGTATGGAGTAAACGCAGCTTCTATGCTGGACCGGTTACGACGCAACTTTTAATAAAGTAGCTTATGTATGTGGAAAGCAAGACATGTTTTTAAATGCCACACTAATGAAGTCGCCACGAACAGTCTAAAATCATCCATTAGAACACCCAAACAAAAACATATCATAATTCTTATTGTCTTTATGAAAACAAGGATCAACGGTCTTTGCTTTCCGGTAGTGGAAGATCACTGTTAACTTTATAAAATTAATTCTTGTATTAGGCAACGTTATCATGCTGTTTATCAAGAAATTTGAACCAGTACATGCACGTTGGCGACGTAAGAGAATGCTTCAAACTGCCACATTCATTAAATTCGGTAAGGAACTTAATTTTACCATGAAATAAATATCACGTCTTTGTTAACACGTTTGAGATAAATCATTATGTCAGCCACATGTCGCCCACTGCTAGGCGTACACCGTCCGCAAACCCGCATAGGCCGCCCACATCCAGGATACTCCCGCAAACCCGCATAGGTATATCTTGTGAGAGGCCTACCCACGCTGCGTCGACCTGTCCGTGGCCGCCATTCCAAAACTTTGTGACCCAATCGACATGCGACAGTTTAATATAAATGAATTACCAGAATTTAAAAAAAAACATCATAATTCCACAATGGTGTAAATAACAAAAAATAAATTTTCAACTTCACTAATTATTCTGTCACCTGAACTAACCAAAGCTTATTATTACTCTATCGTAATTTTTTATAATTAAATTTTAGTGCATGCCCGACAAATGTGTTGCTATTAAAATGGGAATCGCATCATCGGAAGGTACAATCGACAAAAATGAACTCAAAAAGCACGTAGAGGAAAATTTCCAAGTTGATATGGAGTTAAAAAATTTAATCATAGACATGTGTGTGGATGGGGACTTAGATAAGTTTGGTACAGAAGACGCCTGTGAACTGAAGAAAATAAGACTCTGTGTTGAATTACAACTCTTTTCGGTATGTATATAACACTTTTATTATATACCTATATGTAATAGACATGTCAAGATAGATACCTACAGGGATTCCTTTTTAACGAATAAGAGATCCTTCATTTCAAGAAGACACTTCGAAAATATTCAATTTACTTTTTAATTTTACATTAATGAATCTTTGTATGTTTGTTAGAAAGTATCTCCAGAATTCATGGATCTGGATGAAATTTGGCAGAGACGTAGAACATTGTTTATAAGAAGACATAGGCTAATGCTTTAGTTTTTTTTTTTATTCCGTGCGTACGGAGGTACGCACTACAGATAGTGTTTGTTTGAATATTTAATATCATTTTTTTTTGTATATTCACCTGTTTACATTGTTCACAGTTGTGCAGTAAATGGGACACGAAAGGATTATGTGCCGGGTTCAAAGATCTTGCTTCGGAATGTCTTGAAGTGTATACGTAAATTGATATATACTACTTTATATTACCGCCACACCACTTATCATATAGTCGACATTTGTAAAGATTTCCTACAATTTAATTAATACTGCAAATTGAAAGCATTTAAATGTCTTATTTCTCTCATACATTCACAAGATCCAATTAAAAACTATTTTTACAACGTTTTATTTAGCTCGTTAATCACAAACACGTCACCGAACAACAAATAAAAGTAATAAAATTGGCTTAAGACTTCAAATAATAAAAAAGAGGCATTCTTGATGATTTTGTGCCGTTTTTTAAATTACTCAAATGAATAAACGAAATTGGACACAGTAAAAGTTAATGTGAAGATTAATATTTAATCGCAAATTATTATTTTTATATGTTATTTTAAATTAAATTAATATTAGTACAATTATAAAAATATTAAAATTTTCAATTAGTGCTTTGGCTTATGTTTAACCAACGCCCTTCACAACACAAAACTTAGTGCCCAAAACATAACAAACTTTGACAGGCTCGGTTCGGTTTAATTTAGAGAGTTTAATTAACTGCCACTTGCGGAGGGCTTACGAAATCTTGCCCTTTGTAAATTTTAAGTTTCCATCACTAGTATTTATTTTCTATATTTAATAACAATTTCAATTGTTCGAGTTGTATTATTCATATGAAACACATTCAAAGCGTTAAGTTTTGTAAGTACGCTATTGCTAAACATCAATAAAGGGCAACCATGTGAATACGTCCTTTTACACTATCAACAATATTTTCATATTATAGAAGGGGTAAGTGAGTGGGGAGAACACTATGATCACAGTCGCCATAGGTCGTAATACTAGACGAACGGCAGAAGCGTTGCCTTATCCAATTAGTCTAAAATAGCTCGTACATATTCTCTATTATTCCAAACCTAACTGTCATTCAACCTTCTTACATAACATGTCACTGTATACTTTAGTAATTAAAAACATTAGTTTAAATCTTTATATTTTTAATTAAAAAAATGTTTTAATTTACAAAATTCAATAAGAAATATTACAATTAATTAAATAATACTGTTTGGATAATCATTCGTGAGACGATGTCGTAACGTGAAATACGCTATTGTCCTAAACAGTATAATGAATGCTGATAAACCAAGAATTTGTACAATGTAAGTGTCCCCTTCCATCCCTAGTTCTTGTAGTACGAATATCGGATCTCCATAGAAACATATATCTTCGGAGCAATGCATTCGGCTACGGTTCTGATACAAAGATAAAGTCAAACCAGTAAGACCGTACCGTAAGTACGATAGTGACATGAGGAATTTCATTCCCGGCTCAATATGCTTCCCGAATCCCATGCCATAGCAGCATAACACTAATAGTGGTGACATTATAGATGGTCCCAGTATAGCTCCGTTCTAAAAATTAAAATTGTTGATGAATTAAAAAAAAAAAGTCTATCATTCAAGCGTACATTAAAAATGAAATTAATTATTCTTTATTTTTTTCAACTCACAGTGCCGTTGAATATTGAACCAATAAGTAAACCAAGGCCTTCGGAGCAAAAACCAGTTAGGAGGCCTATTATTGAAAACGAAATGAATCGATCCCATTCGAAAAGTTGTCCCGTCATCAAATACGTCAGAGTTATGAAAAACATTCCAAAAAGTATCTGCAAGTAGAACCTTCTTTCAATTAATGCCATAAAAAAACAGAAAAAGTTAAGAATAAAAAAGTGTAATGAATAAAATCGTAACAGTATCAAATAATAAAGACGTCTACACACCGCGGGTGGAATCGTCGAGCACGTTAGAGCAGCGTAATATGCCTTAAGTCCGTACCATCGATTGAAATACTCACGTCGAATTATTCTTACTTCTATTGGCACTAAAACATAAATAACGTACACAATATGCTGGCATCATTAAACTTTTAATATTAATATTAAATTAATACTTACAGAGCAAAATAGGAACCATAGTATAAGTGTATATTATAAACACAGTAATGCAGATATAACATTTGAAGTTAGCCATGGGTGTGCTGCCTTCGTTGCCGACCATGTAAAATATACCACCAATAAATAGACCGCATACTATATATTGCATAAATTGAAAGAACCAATTTATCTAGAACAAAACAAACCACTTATTAAATGTTTAGTTAAATCATATTGTCGTAACAAACGTATGTACATTACTCAATGATAAAAATATTAAAAAAAAAAAAACTTCACCTGTTTACGTTTACTCTGTAAATATATCCTTTTAATTAAAATTGAAAATTGTGTAAAAAACGACGTAGGAAATTCCAAATTCAAAGAATTTTTATTTGAATCGATGTTCATTTGTTTCATACATTTATCGTGTCCTGATTCTTCTAACTTACTCAATTGAACTCTACAAAGAAATAATTTTATTTTGCAAAAACATATTTTATATAAGAAAGACAGTTAAATCGATAGGACGAAAACCTGGTGCCCTGGACCAGAGATGATTATGATGATGACAACATAAATCAAAAGTATCCTCACGACATATTCTTCGACCGTCTGCATATTTTCCCATTTTGGCATAAGTCTGACAATTGATGTTTCACTTGTATTTCTCCAGCGAGAGTTTCAATCACGAAATCGGCAGGATTGTGTGACGGTGGGCATATATATTCAGCTTCTGCTAGAAACGGCACCAATTGAGAAGGAGCACCCTGTATTGTAAAACGGAACTGAGATTTTTTGCACTTAGTTACTGATCAGTAGGTATATTTCTAACATATTTTTCCTTAATCACATATTGAGTAATTTATAGTCAACAAGTATGCTAAGTCTTATCTTCCTGTGATTAAACAAATAAATAAGTTTCAAACGTATTTAAAAGGCATCATAAAGTGGGGATTTTTGTACAGAATTCTATATTACCTAACAATTTGTTTTAATCAACAAACAACAAGGTATAGAAAAAATTTACCTGATAACAACATAGTCCCCCGCAAATTACGTAAGCGTTGTCAAAGAGATTAAATAATGATGCTGAGGGTTGATGGATTGTACAAATAATAGTCCGACCCTGACGAGAGAGCAGACGCAGCAAAAGTAACAGATGTCTCACCGAGACCACGTCCAATCCTCTGTGAAAAATATAAAACTGTAATTATAAAGACTAATGAACATGGTAATAAAGCAAGAGTTAAACATAGCCTCTATATTGCACTAGCAAAGCGGTTCATTGAAAATTTGTACTATAACACATGTATAATCAAAAAGAGGATTTCCGATCACGTGGTCAAGAGTTCGAATTCCGCCATTCGACTATTGTCGTGTAATACATACTAGTACAAGCTTAAATCTTAGTTGGAGTGGTAAAGGCAATATTAGTAAATTAACAAAAGTTTGCTAGTTTTTTAGTAAATAAATATATCTCAAGAAACATAATATGATATACAGTAACTAAAATATTTAAGACAGAAATCCCAATCTTATCCAGTTTTTTATATTACGATATTAGAGAAAAGCAGAAAATCAATATCGATTGTGTTAATAAAAATAATAAAACAACTTACGACGTTGGTTCATCCAAGAAAATGACAGGAGGATTGTTAACTAACTCTAACGCTATAGCAAGGCGTTTGGATTGACCGCCAGAGAGTCGCTCACACATCGTATGCCTTTGTCTCCATAGCCCCAATGTTTGTAATATCTCCGTTACCTATTGTTATAAAATTAAACATACATATGATTTCTTATAACCTTTTACCAGTTCGTATAACATACATCGATAAACATCATTTTTATGTTATAATATCGTTTTTCAATCATTATTACCAATACTTTGAAACATATTTCTCGGTTAAAACTAATAAACAATTTATACAGCAGAATTCGAGCTATTTAATTGCCTGTTTCGATATTAATATATATTCAGATTATTTGCTTAGTATATTAATATGCAAATATCTGCCAGCGGTATAGTTGTAACCAAGTTTTTAATTGCATTGCAACACTCACGATTATTTCCTTGTTTGTTTTTTTTATTTCTACACCTAACTTCAGTTCGGCGGCAATTCGCATCGCCTCTATTGTGGTGAGCCTCGGTTGAAGAATATCATCATGCATTATGTAACAATTTAGCTTCTTAAATATTCTCATGTCACGATCGTCACCATTAATTTTTATCTCACCTTTGACTCCATTTTGCCTACAAAAATGTTTAAAATAAAAGTACATATGTAACTTCAAAGTACTCTGATCAATGTCGCGTAAATGATCCAAAGACTTATTTCAAATTTTCTATACCAAAAGTATAAAAAAGACGTTTGAAATAAAATGTCATCAGTCCGAAAGAATAATATAAAACAAGAAGAGTATTAATTGTAAATATCTAGATAAATTCGTGTAGTGTGATAGATCTAAGAATGGACGAGTTGCGTGAAGAAAAACTTTATTAGGATAGTACTGCTGAAATAACGGCTTATAGTTATTTACAAGCTGTACTGATTATAAAATAAATATAACAGTATAGTAGAATCAAATATATCATAAATTATACAAACATAAGAAACAATACTTACGTATATCCAGTTAGTATGTGAAGAAGTGAAGACTTGCCCGCACCGGATGGACCCAGTATACAAGTTAAATCTCCAGAACGAAATTCTCCAGATATACTACGCAATATTTGACGTTTTTCTACGATACAAATGAATTATTAAACATTTTCATCATCATCATCATCATCATCATATCAGCCACACGTCGCCCACTGCTGTGTAGGCCTCCCCCAAAGATCGCCACGACGATCGGTCCTCGGCCGCCCTCATCCAGGATGCTCCCGCACACTTAACCAGTTTTAAGCATTTTAGTACATTAAAAAATATGAATATTTATAGGACGTCTTTTGTTATAATGGTCTGTAAGTTGGGTAAATATTTTATCACAAATACTTGCACGCTTACATTACTTTTGGTTCAACTTTAAAAATGGCGTCTAAATTGTGAATTAGACATTTCAACTTCTTCCTATGCACTTTAGCTTTACTATTAATCTAATTGCGCCATTGGCGACCACATTAACATATTACTGTAATTAATTAAGATATCAAATTTCGTTATAAAATGTTAAATCACGTTCGAGTTACAAAATAAGTCACGTGATGCAAAGCTTAATATTAATACATAACAACTATAAAACAAGCATGTAATTAACAAGTAGATTATAAATTATTTTAAATACAATACGGTCCACAACAAGCAATAAACACACAAACAAGCAAATCCTAAACCACTCGCCCGCATACATGCATACGCACACACACAGTCAAACCGTAACTAGCTCAAATTGCTATAAACCATATGTAAGAGAAGGCCTTGCGTCTTGTAACAGTTTACCTAGTACAGGAATCAGCCAAATTGGTGTTGTAATTAGAATAGGTTTTTAGGCCCACTAATGATTTATTTTTAAATATTCAACACTGGAAATAGCTGCTCGGTGGCAAAAAATAACAACGGACCTTTGATCTAACTAACCGGTCGCTCGAAATTAATTGGTAATTTTTTAACATCAGTTCCTTTAACTCGATTTTTAATAATTGTTTGTTGTATGAAAAGTAAAAAAATAAAGTTTTTTTTTTAATTCAGTTCATGTTTAATAAAAGTGTATGCAAGCTTGTGTTACAATTAAAAATACCTTCCTCGTATAACAAGGTTACTTTTAATAAATTCAATAGGCTGTAAGTAGATACTGGTTAAATGTAGGACAGCCACATATGAGGTAGTGTGATGGAATCCGATTTTTAAAATAAAAAGTTAATTATTTCGTTCAAGACCTCGACCAGTTTTATCGATTTATCGTTATTACACGATCTGTATAATAGAAGGTCCTAAATTCGATTGTTCATCTTGAAATAAAAATAGGTTTAAAAATAAAAAAAAAACTGTATTCTTAACATCATAGTCAACGTTTAGTCAAGACTTACTAGTATGTTAATTAGAAAATATCATCCTATTTATTAGCGACACACGTCACGGTGGAATAAATCATACAACAATATCTCAGAACATCTTATGACAAAACTTTGTACCATACACGAAGGGCATTGAACGTGGTGGCCTTGAATATTTTTAGACGTTAGCCATCATACAAGGATATATTTAGTAATAAAGAGGTCGTAGTCCCAATTTTATAAAGATAATTATGAACTATTGACCGTTTTATCCAGTAATTGTTATTGTTAGTTTTATAAATAAAAACAATTCGACCGTGATTGCTTGTCTTTTTATAATGCTTATATTAGCTATGGATGTATTAATTTATATTTTATCCATTCTGCTATTTTACAAGTATTAAACTTTTCTGTAAAATACATATATTTTAAATTTGGAAACACATGACAAATGCAATCGTATTGACGCCATTTTCTACGTAGTCAATTCAAACAAACCTTCATTCAATTAGTATTATGATTAATAAATACATAAAATATTTTAAAACGCATGGCAATATGCGATTAGCTATTTAGCTTACTAATAATAATGGACATATTGTGCAAAAAAGATATGCGTAAGAAGTGTGTGTGTTCAGATAAGACGGCTGATAGAGGTGTATGAAGGAATACTACATGCTGTGCCGACCCTCCATTGGGAATGGGCAGGTAGATGAACCTCGCGAAATACTAAAATTTTATGTCACAATTCGAATCAAAATTATTTCGTATTCATGGACAAAATGGTCGTACCGATTATAGAAAAACGTCTTAATTATAATAATTATTTAAAATAGTCTGTTGACATTTCTATGTCTTTGAATATTAAACGCGCTAAAATTCACGAACACTAAAACATAGTCCTTGTTCTATAAAAAGATTAAATGTCAATATTAATTTCGTATAATTTTTTAATTAACATTTGTAATTCGAATTACCTCGGAATGAGCTGACGGTGTATTCAATATCTCTGAACACGATATTAACAGGCGGGCGTTTCGCTATACTGTTCAAAGCGTTTAAAGATGTTCCAGCTTGAAACAAAATCTCATCAAATCCTTTTTCTTCATTCATATCCGAACAACTGGGATCTTTGCACGTTGACATTATAACAATTGTCTTTAACGTTCACTGTTTGATAATTTAAAATAATTAATAGTAATTAATAACGTGTAAATATATATACACAAGCACACATTATATTCGTTCAAGTGTCGCGAACATACTGAACATGTTATGTTTACAAACGCTAAATAGTCCAAAGCCGTATATGGTCTAAGAGCGAAATAAATTGCAATATCTGCGCATTCATTTGGTATTACGTTGCCTTGAATTAATATACATATGAAGAAGTCGAACTATGAAATTCCACTTTCAATGTGTTCCACATTCTATCTATTCTATTCAATTATATTCTATTATATTTTCAAACGGACATAAGGAACATGATTAGATATCTTTGTACAAAAGTTACGGCAAAAGAAACCCACTGTAAATTGAACACTGATATACAATAAAAATCTATAATGTAGATTTGTTTATAATCTGTAACTTTATGGGTTTCTAAATGGATATTTTGGCTCAAAGGTCCAGTAACCGGGCCATAAAATCATTTTTTAAAAAAAGGGACAGCATTTGGAATTGGTCAGAAATTATAACTGATTTTGACATAGCCTTTTTTCTAAATAAAAATTAAGAAATTGAATATTTTGCATTGCAAACATTATAAAAATATTTTTTTCTAATAATTCTTCTTCTTCTTCTTCGGGTGCCATCTTCTTAGCGAAGGTTGGCGACCATCATCACCATTCTAATAATTATAAATTTTAATTGTTTTCAATAATTTCATTTTATTATTATATACGGCGGCGTTGATCACCTTATAATGAGGCGCAATAATATGACACATAACAATAACAATAATATGAGACATATAAAACATTTTTAAATTGTCATAGTTTATTAAATCCGACCTTTTACATGATAATCATAGATTTATTATTGACCTATTTCTCGTAGGTATATTGGTCTCACATACAACATTGTTATCAGTAATAACATTGAATTATTTAAACAAAAAATAGGGAAAATCTAATCATAACATTAAAAGGTCGTAAACAATAATAAATATTATACGAAAAAAATTAAGCTGGATATATAAAATTATAAAGCTGGCTTAATGGCGGTTTACATAGTTTTAACTGTACAGTTTTGTCGATGAGTCTTTAGTCGTCAGGAGAGGGGACGCACAGAAAAGTGATACGTCCCCTTTCCTTCCAGTATTGTAACACTAAGTCATGAGCGAAAGCATGGAGTGCGGACGAATCATCTATTTGTGCATCCTTTCTGACGACTAAAGGTAGATTGTGACGATAAATAAAACTGTTGGCTTATTGCTTACAAAATGATATTTCTTTTTTTTCTGTTCTATGTATAATATTGTAAATACAAATACCATTTTTTTTTATTCGTGTATTTTTGTTACGTTTAAATAAACCGCTTGGTTAAGTCAACGGAGTTACTGTTCCGTGAATTGCTATACCTAACTCATTTTCATCTTTACTAATGGAAGATTCCTATGATTTCATAAAAAAAAACTTGTTTTTATATAATAATAGATTTAAAAACAATTACGTTATAATAGAATAAAATACACAATGACCTTGAAGTAATATTTATAACAGACCATCTACGGTGAGTCAGTTCAAAGTCGTTCAAAGCAAGTTTTCTTATCAAAAAGGGCTTTGGAACATGTTTTGATAATTAAGCGCGTTCATTTTTTTTTATTTATAGCATTTTAGTAGGTTTTTGTCATTAACCAATATTTCTTGTAAAAATTTCTAGTAACTTTGCAAAAGCATGTGCGACGTGCTTGTGTTCACGACAATAGTCAAATTGCGGGATTTGAATTGTTGACCACTTTATCGAAAATCCGTACCCTAACCACATATTAGCGCGTGTGTATATATATATGTGATATATATTAAAGTGTTACTCTAAACGATATTATTATATTAAGAAGTGAATCGAAAACTTAATACCACTGTTAAAGGAAGGAATTGGATTAGTCAACAATGCCATTTATGTTAAAAAAAATCAAACTGCGTTCGAATTTCAAACAAATGACGATCACTAGTATTATTTATTAATTAATTTATTTTATTTAGGAAGCCAACATATTACATGAAACAATTACAGTTCAATGGAAACGAATGATATTATATCTGAGAAATACGAATAGGACGATTCAATCATCAGCGTCGGTTCGCTATTTACGCTATAGGGTGTCAGAATAGAATTAACATACATACGAGCTCACATACATAAAATATACCTAAGTCATAATACATAAATATGTAATACAAGCTGCGCACATAAATCTATTGGTTATGTCCGGTTCAGACATAATCAATCATTCGCCGTATACAATTATATTCGAATTTTGAAATGTACTGATGCTTCCAGTTTACTCAATTCATATTCTTATTTCTGTATAGTGATAGAGCGAACTTTTTCGGGACTGTTAGTATTGTTGTATATTAGATTAGAATTAAAGAAAATAATAAATAATATAACTGATTGACGTCATTTTTTGTCTATGGTTTTATTTTGGAACGTTTCCGTGTTGTATTAATAAAACAAAGGAGTCTGTTTTTAATAAATCAGCACGATTAACGTTGTAAAGTTAAAATTGTATAGATTTATTATAATTTCGTATTAACAGCAAACTACATCGATTAGTTTTGTGTCAACCTTTGTACAACATTAATAAATTGATGTTTATTTTAATCTTTAGATGTCAATTAAAACATTAAATGACGTTTTTATAACAATAAAATTTCGATAATTTTATCAATTCATCAATTTGAAAACGAGTAACAAAAACAAATTAGACTTTATCAAGGACAGAAAGTCAGAGACCGATTAATTAAGGTCATGTTCTTCAATAGAACTGACTTCATATGAATAGACCGAGTTTAGATTCAATTGTTTTTATGTTACCTAGCTGTTACTGCCGAAAGGTCATGCTGTTACGTGTAATGGTAGGAGGTCTTACTAACATTACTGACCAAGATTAGATCAAACGATCTAACTGCAGTCACAAGGTTATGGAGATTAAGGCAAACCGAACGCTGATTTAGTGTTTGCAAGAATATATGTGAATTGAAAACTTCGTACCTTTTTATAGGAAATCGCGCAAACGGATGAACGCGAAATATGACATTGTTAAAATTGATTTGAAAAAAAGCTGGTTTGAATTAAAAAAAAAATGATTATTTAGTATGGTCAAATTTCGTTCAATAGGCGACAGAGAGTTTTATCATTTAGCCAAAAATATTTGTGTGAAATTTTACATAATTTTATTATGACAGTTTCCTTAACAGCCTTAAGCCATATCCGTATGAGCCATGTGACACATTTCCGACAAAAAGTGCCCCGAGGTACCGTCGTCGTGAGGACTCCAACATATTTAATGTAAAGTTAACCTCAAAAATTTACGTTAATGTGAAACACGACAAGCCTAGCAAACTAAAGTTAAACTGGGAAATATCCTATTATATCCACACCAATTATAGCATGGTAATTATTTCTATACACGCAATGGAAAATTCTGCAATGTTAACGAATTCATTGTAAATTTAAACAAAAAAAAATGAAGGTTATTCAAGCAAAAAAATATTTAGCGTTGCATTTAGTAAAAAATGTAGGTTTAAAATTAAAGGTGTTTTTGTAGAGATCATACGAAGCAATGTAACAGTCAATACTGACTTGTTAATTTGAAAAGGAAATCACGTAATAGAATTTAGTTTTTTTAATTTGTTATTATTTTTACAAGCTTTTATTTAGCTTCACCGTGTCTATAATAAAATTTTGCAAGTTAAATTTGTTCCACTTCTCAGTTTCCGATTGAGCTAAAGTTTTGCAGGCACGTATAAATTGCATGTCAATGCAATATTATTATGAAATTGAGCTGATCTGATGATGGGGCTGGAAGATGGTTATAGGAACTTTGTAACTAAATGACGCTACCACATCGAGTTTGGGCTTGTTTAATTTGACTTGACAAGTACTTTGATAAGGAAAGCTTGTTTTAATTTTTTTTTTATTTTATTTACAATTTTTCTTCTTTGTTTAAATATCTTTTGTTTGTAGTATCGTATGTCAGAAGAATAATGCTAAAGGTTAATTAAAAGGTATCGACAGCCGGACACATCGGCGATCACATCCGGATTAAAATTAAATAATAACTCTTTTGTTGGCACTTCAGATATTGGCACGATTGGAATGCTTTCTATAACCGCTATAAATAATTGACGATCTGATGGATTTAATCCGTCGAGTTGAATGAATGATATTTTATTTGTTATTCTGTCATTCACTAGAATTTGTTATATGGTGATAAAAATCTCTAAAGAGAAGCTTGCCAAATTAATAATGGCATAAGACAAAATGTGACAATCTTTTTTCTATTCA